>CM053783.1:209222552-209267552 GCA_028749045.1 Cupressus sempervirens
GTTTCTTGAAAAGAGAAAAGTAAATTCCTAGAGCTCAATGCCAAGTTTGAAGAAATATTAAAGGCATATGAGGAAATCAAAAATAGGATACAGCAGTTGGAGACTCAAGTATCTTTAATGGACAAACAATTAGGAAAGAGAAAAATGAGAGAATCTAATAGGCCTAGAATTATTTATCCTCGTCCCCCAATTGAGCCATTTAAGTCAAGTCCAATTGTAGAGCTATCTGATACTCCATAAAGACCAGAGTTTTATACAGCTGAGGAGTTTGAGGAAGAAAAGAATAAGCTATGGCCTTGCGTGTTGAATTGAATAATTAGTATGAAGAGAGATTTAGAAACACAATCTTATATCTAATAGGTAAGACTGATTGACTAACATTCTATGAACAATTGGTGAAAATATTGGACATATGGAAAGAAATAAAAGATGGCGAAGATACTTTGAAGCCTATTGTCAAAAAATGGGGCGGGAGAAATAAAGATATCACCCTTTTATACATTTCAATTATGACTCTATCTTGTGAAAAAATAGAAAAAACTTTTGATATAACTAGTAATATGTCTGAATTTGATGAGAAGAGGGTTGTAGTTAAAATAATAATAATAATTTGTCTCTCAAGATATTTAGGTGAGAAATTTGAACTTTTTCCCAATGCACTTAAAAAGATAGATATAGTAAAAGAGAAAGAAGAATGGGGCAAGGAATTTGATGCTCTATTGTGTCAAAGAATAAATGAAGTCATTAATGAGAAGGTGTGATATCCCCATTTTAGTATATAAATTAATTATACATAAAGAGTATATAATATTAATAATCGATAATATTATAAATATATTAAGATATAATTTACAGTATTATAATAATCATAAATTATGTTATATAATTTATAATTATATATTATATAATTATAAGTATTAATTATACATATAAATATATCTATGAATATTATTATATATTAGATATTTATATGCCATAGATAATTAGTGCATATCTGTATGACAATAATATATGATATTATATCTTTGTTATATATTAAAGTAATATTTAATTATGATACATATATAACATATAATCATATATAATATAATAATATATAATATATAGTCATATATTATTATTGTAATATATAATCATATATTATTAATATTAATATATATTATTAATATATAATTATATATAACTATTATAATAATATAATAACTACCTTATTAAATATATTAATATTAATGAAAAGACACAACCCTATGAAGTGTTGGATATATATATATATATATATATATATATATCATTAAAGGACATCAGATATGAATTATCACCAAGGCTTAGTTGAATAAAGAAGCAAATTAGATGAAAATATAATGAAAAGGAAACAAGTTGGAGAAAAACTGTAAATGTCCCAAAGGGGACATTACAAGTGGTATCAAAGCATCGATCTTGCCCTCCTATGCATTTTCAAGTGTGACCAAAAGAATGACCAAAATGATAGATTTTTTGGAGCAATTTTATGGTGTGGACATGCAGGGGCTCAGGAATTGCAGAAGATGAAGACATATTCTTCACACGTAGAATTGTTGAACGATCAATGTAAGTTTTTCTTGAAAACTGTGGAACAGTGAGGGCTACAAGAATGTTTGTATCAAGAAATCCTATTGGAAAAGTAGAAAGAAAATAGGTTGCAGAAATGCGAAAATTGGAGCCTAGAGAAAAGCTTACAAAAAAAGCACGCAGTCAAAACTAGAAGCAGGTAGTTGCATTAATGCCACTTTCACTAGTTCTTTTTGGCCTTCTAGAGAATTTAGGAGTGTGGAAATGGGGAACTATGTTATTTTTAACCTCTCAAGGAGAATGCAAGATCTGATGGATGATGTGAATTCTGCTGAGGAGTTCCCATGTGGAGATGCTATAGAGTCCTGGGAATTGCAGCAGAAATGGAAGAAGATCAAGATACAAAAGTTGAAGATGTTCTCTAAAAATTTAGAATTGTTGAATGATGAATGTCAGTTATTACTGAAAAGTACGGACATATCAAATGGTTGTTGCAAGTCCTAGAATATCAGGAAGATGTGGTCATATGTATATCAAAAGCGAAAGATGGAATAAAATAAGGAAGGACGTAATAAATATTGTCCTCCACATACAGTGAAGGATCTGCTCTTACATACGGACTTGCGTCATGGAGTACAACAAAGTTTGGAATAAAAATAATAATATAATACAAGTGGATCTTTGACCAATAGTATGTATGGACTGTGACTAATCAATGCATATGGATTATGACTAAAGACACTGACAGCTGAACAAATTACCCACAAAGAAATCATATTTTTTGCAATGCTACAATCCATTATTTTTTTTCTTGCAACATTTGCTTAACACAGCTCAGAAGAATTACCATTCACACTGCAAAAGGTAACATTTTGAGTATTCTGTTACAAAAAGTTTCCAGTCAAAGAAAATGAATCGACATAGATTCAAACTGAATAGGGGAATATAGCAACAAATATAGGAAGGAAATCACCATCAAAGATAATCCATATTGACCACACAAGACAAAAAAAATTTTAAAAAATAAATATATCCTGCACATAGTGGAGGAGCTTGCATGTGGAAAGCTAGATATAAAATAAAAATTATCAAATGTGGATACGAAGTCATTAAAGGAAAATCAAGAGATATACTAAAAGAATAAGAATCAGAATGCAAGGGCATGGATTTATAAAATAAAATAAGTAAAAGTGTGAGGTAAGTGTTGAGAGGCATACATATATGTATATAACTTCCAATCTGATTTATGATTATTAAAATTACAAGGAAGATGCAAAGTGAAAGTCAATAAGATATATACAAATTATACAAGGAAGTTGCGAAAAAGATGCCACATCATTCTCTCGGCATTAGACTTCAAAGAAGAGCCACGTAGCAAAAGCATAAGGGGTTACTTTGTGATGAAATTCCAACCGTTGGTGAAGTAAGTATGAAGACCACTTGGTAGGTATTTGAGTGGCTCACAAAAGGTAAATTGAGATACAATTAATACAATTAAGGAGTACATAGATAGCTTGAAGGAAAATTACTGAGGTGACCAAGGTACAAACCACACCACCACAAGGAAAAGGTTTTTTATGAAAAGCACATTCAAATTCTATAGGTATCCCTTGAAAGAGAAGGATGATATATTTTCTTACAACACATGGAGTACGAAGGGGAATGATTTTTATATAAAATTTGAGAAATATAAGCAAGGAAGTGAGGAAGACAAAGATGATATCAAGTACATAAAAAGGAAGAAATTTCGAATATATTTCTAATTTATCAATTAAATTGAGAGTGAAAAGTAAACCAAGAGAAGATCCCATTTAGAACATTATAGTTATATTAATATCGACAAGGGAAAGAGGTATATGATTAAAGGATAAACAGCTTAATGTGGAATGAGAGAGCAAGGCCATCATGCACTCGTACATCATCATCCCATCATACAAGGTAATGAGGTAAATTATATATTTTCTTCATATATTATGAAATAATTGTTAGTATCTTTTTTATTATTGACATATTTTATTATTGTGGTGAATATTGAATAGATTAAATACTTACTATCAATGATTCTAATCAAATAGTTACAAGGAAATGACATTGATTTTTAAGTTGATAATAACCAAAGAATGTTGTTAAGTAAATAATCTAAAGTCACCATCTTCCAAGATAAGGTAAGGCCTATAGTGGAATGGGCTAGGTGACATCACTTGGGGTACTGGATAAAGCCTACAGGTACCAGGTAAGGCCTCAATGATGGGATATCTCAGGGTACATCATACAAAGGTGCTATCTTGGAGATGATGATCAGAGAGAGATAACAATAATGAGGGAGAATGGTGAGGCCCACTGATTGGGTAATAGGGCACCCCATTATGGTTTCTCCTCCTATAATTGAATGATAAGATTAACTATCTAATATTTCAAAGATTATGCTTTAAAATACTTCTTATTGGAAAATAGTTCATAGAATCACCTTAAGATCATGATTCTCCAAGTTGAGATAAGGCCTGCGGTGGAATGGATTCGGTGACATTACTCAAGGTACCAGATAAAGCCTACAATTATCGGGTAAGGCCTATGGTGATGGGATATCCTAGGGTACATCATACAAAGGCACCTTCTTGGGAATGATGGTTAGAGAGAGGTAACGATAATGAGGGAGAACGGTGAGGCCCAGTGGTTAGGTAATAAGGCACCCTATTATGGTTCCTCCTCCTATATTTAGAAAGTAATGAGTTAATAAATGGACTGAGACTATAAACACCCTATCAGTGGATTGATTTATATATAATGTGTACTAATGATTCTTTTTGGTTGCAAGTTCACAATTAAGGAAATGCATAATGTGTGTCTTATGTGTTTGCATCGTGTTTGCTTCGTGTCTTCACCTGTCTACACCATGTCTACTTCATGTTTTCATGATCTATCTACATCATGTATGCTTCGTGTTTTCATTCAATGTATATTTCATAAATCTTTTGGCCTTTTGAATGCAAGTATGTTTTGTGTCTATGACAGAGTTTGTATGTGAATGATTTTTCTGAAGGACAAGCGAAATCGAGAGGGGATGCCTGTGATATCCCCATTTTAGTATATAAATTAATTATAAATAAACATTATATAATATTAATAATTGATAATATTATAAATATATTAAGATATAATTTATAATATTATAATAATCATATATTATGTTATATAATTTATAATTATATATTATATAATTATAAGGGACATTTGCTATGGGCAATGACAAATGATGGTTTTTTTAAAGTGCAACTATTTTATAATTCCATCATAGAGGAATTTGTTGAAATAAGTAAAATAGGAGATTTTGTGGTTATGAAGTAGTGAAATCTTGAGCTTTGATTGGCGTGATGATGTAATTTTCAATAAGTTGAGGGATAATTTTGTACATTCAAAGAAACTAAAAATGGATGAAGAGGATGTGGACCAGGATGAAAATCAAACAGATGACACGTCAGAACATGTACAAGAAGATAAAGAAGAACAATCAACTCCAATGGTAAGCCTAGTTGTCTTAACTAATGATGTAGTGATGGAGAACTCTGATATAACTGTTATTTTAACAATACATGATGATATGCATAGAGAGTCTCAAGTGGAAGTTAGCCTACAACAAGCAAAGCCAGACACATCAGTAATAGACCTAATGGCTACATGTTCCAAAGAGTCACAATAACAAAAGGATAAATCATGAAATTTGTAGCATTTGAAAGTGTAATAGAAAGTGGTCCCACTAGAGAACATTCATGTAAAGTTTTTTTTTTGTTACACAAATGTTTGTCTTTTGTGAGAGTAAAAATGTAAATATCTTTTTTTCTTAAGGACAATAGTCAATTCTCTATGCCCAAAGCTTGTTGCATCTCATACTATATAAGTGAGATCCCAAGGCTAGAGAAAGGGTCCAAAATCATTTTACAATTTTAATGTTTCTAAGTATTGTTCTGTCCATCTTATTAATGTAAACTTTATGATGTATCTCTACAAATATCTGAGAATACATTGATGTCATAGGATTTTAATGTTTTATCTTGAGTCATTTAGATATCTATTTCAATTCTTATACAATTTTGAAAGAAAATTAATAAAAAGATGAATTGTCCCCATATCTTTTCTTCCTAAATCTTGTTTCCATTTTTATTACCTAGTTATTTTGAAGTTGTAAAAGCAAAGCTTATTCAATTGAATGTAATCAAATTAGGTTGTATTTCATTTCACTATTGCTTTAAATTCAATGAATTAAGTAAATGCTTCAATGAAGTTGATGGGGTTTCCATGGTAGTAGAAAGGATGTTTATGAGAATGATTTTTAGTGAGAATTGCTGATAATATTGATTGTAATGTAGTCAATTAGGTCTAGAAATTGAATGGACTCTGAATCCTAGTGGATGAGGCACTGATCTATTAGTTCAACCTACAGATGGAGAAATCATGAATGAGCATCAAGCTTGAAATTAAAATCAATTTTACTTTATTCAATTGAAGAATGTCAAAGTTGGTCAGCACTTGTTTACATTTAACCTCTTAGTTTTAGTTAGTTGATATTGCCGAGAATTACCTATGAATCTAGGAAGACTCATGACCAATCTATTATAAGCGATGTGTATTATTATAAAATTTCATGAACTATATGTGTAGTATCAAGTTGTAAATCTTTCATCCCTCAGGTGCACCCACCTTGGTTTTCCAGAGCCAAAAGAGTAGAAAATCTTGTGTGATTTTGTCGAAGTTGGGTCTAGATTTGAAGAACAAATGACTATTTATGGAAAATAGCTAATCTTTAGCTTATTTTGATCTTTATTATCTTGCTATTAAGTATTTTGGTTCTTAATAGTGTAAAAAACCTGAACACTTACCAACATCATCATTTCTCTTAATATTACACTTGCTTCCAAATATTTTGAAATACTTAACTGATGATAAATGACCAAATCATAGTTCATAAGGTGTCTTTCTCATACCTTTTCTAATCTATACTCTATTCATAGCATACACTATTGTATTGACTACTTCTCTCCAAAATGTCTTGAATACATCATTCTTAAACAACATTTCTCTTGCTACCTCTGCTGCTAATTTGTTTCTTCTTTTTGCAATCCAATTCTTCTCAGGTGTCATAGGTGAAGATAATTTTCTTTTGATTCCATTCTCTTCACAAAACATGTTAAACTCTCTAGAGGAGAATTCTCCTCCTCTATTTGATCTCAAACATTTTATCTTAACACTAGATTCATTCTCAGCTCTATTCTTAAATATCTTAAACTTCTCAAAAGCTTCAAAATTCTCTTTAAGAAATGCTACCCACATCATCCTAGTGAAATCATATACAAAAATCATGAAATACATTTCACCATAAAATCCTCTTTTTATAGAGGGACCACTCAGATCTATGTAAACAACCTCTACTGTAGCTGTGAACTTCTTGGTGGGAAAATATACCTTAAATTGCTTAGCCAAAATACATTCTTTGCAAACCACATTAGCAGGCTTTATTATCTTAGGAAGATCTCTGACTAAAAATGTGATACTAATATTTACAATATTGAAAAATTTTATATGACATAATCTCCTATGCCATAACCAACTATTATCTACTTTAGCAACAAAATAAGTCATTTTAGTGGGATTCAACATAAATTCATTACCTCTGGACCTAGTTCTAGTTCCAATCATCTTACCATCCTTATCCTTGATGGTGCAAGTCTTTTCTGTGAATTTCTATTGATACCCTTTGTCCACCAGTTGTCCAACACTAAAAAAATTATGCTTCAATCCATCAACCAAATAAACATCATTAGTGTTAGTTCTTCCATCTAAAGCATTGGGTCCAATCCTTGTAATATGATAGGCTACATTGTTCCCAACTCTAGTGATACATGCATCATAGTTTTTGAAGTTAACAAACTTAGTCATATCACCAGTCATGTGATGTAAACAACCATTGTCTATTATCCAATCATATTATTTTTCAACTTGGGGAACTAGAGCCTTTTCTTCTCTAATTTGTCTATCAAGATCATCTTCCTTAATAGATACAAATCATAGCTCATCATCACTTTCACTTTGAGCTCTTTCGTTAGATTCCTCATTTTCATTAGCATACAAAAAACTTCTATCTCTCTTAGGCTTAAACTTTCCTTTATACTTTTGTTCTCATTTAGGAAATTTACATGCATAATGAACAAACTCATTACATGTCCAGCTTTTAGAGATATTATTACCATCTGTTTATCTTCTCACAAGAAGTACTATATACCTTCTTTAATCTTCTTGTCTTTATCAAATTTGGTTCTACTGCTACTAGAAAAATCTCCATTTTTTCTTGCACTTCTAAATAGGCTTGGTCGAACATTCAAGCCACTGAAATCTATCTCTACTCTTGTCAATTCTTGTGATTGTCTCAGATCCACTTTTGTTGCTTCTAATTTTCCAAGCAACATTTCCTTGGTAAATTCCTTAGTGCAGGGTATTAGTAGCTAAATCATATGAGCTACTTGCTTGAATGGTGGTGTCAAAGTTTTCAAGATCTTTCACACAACCTCATCTTCTTCCTTGATTGAACCATGTGACTTGATTCCTATGAAAATCTCTGTATCCTACCAATAACGTTTTTTAGAAATTCATCTTCCATCATTTTAGCATCTTGAAATGCACATATCCAATTCTAGAATCTCACTCTCTTTGTGTGTGGATCACCTTCAAAAGTAGATTCTAATGCTTTCCAAATTTCATGAGATCTTTGAAGTGATTTTACCTGACTATATTCATTCTCTGGAAGAGCTGATAGTAAAGATTCTCTAGCTCTCATGTTGCACATGAAAAAATCTCTTTCTCCTTCACTACATTGTTCAATCTTCTCTTCTTTCACAATCATCTTCTCACTCTTTTTCAAGAGCCAATAACCAAGACCCATGCATAATGGATGGGTCTTCATCTTCTCATTCCAACTATTATAGATGGCCCAATAAAATCTAGGACTATCCTTTTTGAAAAGATTCACCATCGATCTCCCAAACTTGTTAAAATTTTCCTTCAAGGACCTAATGATCTGATACCAATTGTTAGAATAAATAGTTTACCAATATAACTAAGAGGGGAGGGTGAATCAGTTATCCCAACTAATATCACACTTATCAACCTTATTAAACTTTAACCATATGAGCAATTTAAGTAGAAATTATAACAAGATACTCATACACAATAATATTGGATATGTTGACAAGGGAAACCTTTGATTAGAGAGAACACCATGGTGGGGATGTTAACCACAAGATGATGTACTAATATAAATATTCCTTGTTAGAGGATGGACCCTGTTAGGAGTCTATAATAACATTCAGTACATATCACTCCCTATTAGGAGACATTAAAGCCATTTTAGGAAATTCCAACCATATTAGGAGTTGTGCCAACCCTATTAGGAGTTATGGGAGACAACTGGACCCACTACCTAAATAAATTCAAGGGAAAGATCAATGAACCCACTATCAAAAAGATCTTTGTATTATTCTTTACAAAATAATAGAAATGAATAGTACTTTCTTTCTCTATCCTATCAATCATACCTCTGCTCCTTCTGATGTTTTAACTAGATCGCTTATCTTGCATCCAATAATCTCTTGGATTGCTTGCTCACATTCATTAAACACTTGGCTCTTTTTTGCAGTTTACACTTCTTACAATGAATATAACACATTAAAAACAAGGAAAACATATTTCCTTTATACCATATCATTAAAATAATTCCTTGAGTTGGCCTTGAGGCTTTCCCTATTAATTATTATAAGATAATTAATTAATAATTATTATAATAGATCTATTAACTCATAGCCTACACAAAGCTTCACATGTGTGATACTAGGGCTTGCACATCCACTGACATCACCATCCAAATATCCTCTATCACTGTTTGATTGGGCATCTCATTATTACATCTTAGATGAAACATATAATAAAAACATCATAAACTTCTTTTCATGAAATTTGTCTCTGTACTTCTACCTTAGTAAATCAAGTACAAATTTTGTACATCTTCAATTTATGTGTTACACATTGAACCACATCATCAAGACATTGTACTAAACAAGTCCATGACTACACATCACTAGACAAGAAAAAATTTGTCCATACAACTAAGATCTATCTCTAGTACTCTACTAGTCTTTGCAGACTTACTACTATGTTGACATAAATGACAAACATAGCCATGAATGCAACATGTCAATACTCTCCAATGCTTAGGATACTAAAAATCTAATTAGCTTACCCAAATTCCTATTCCAAGGGTTTGAAATAGAAGGTTTGTTCTCTCTATTATTTTAGAAGAACCATAATAATTTATTCCTATTTATTTCTAGAACTGTTGCATCTTTGTAAAAACTATATTAGTGCTTCAAGACATATGAATTCATAGATTATGCATTTGAGGAACCCGACAAGAAATTTACCCATTCATCTTCGAATGGACTAGGGATTTTTTATTTTCCTTACTCAATACTAGTGATAACCTCTTCAACTTCTATCTAAGAAATCAACTTTCCCTCTTCCTGTTCCTTTTCTCTATAATTCATATACTTTAACAAGCTTTCTACAATTCAAACACTCTAAAAAACTCTTTGCACAATTCTCTCTTCTATAATATCAAATTCACCGAGTTTGTTGACAGAAAATTTGTTACATAGAATCTTTAATGGCTTCTCTAAGTTAAGAGTATCATCAATGTCATTAAAGGAAACATGCATGAAATATTTTGAATTTCAACAAAAACACTTGCACTTTTTAGTTTATGACATTCATACTACTAGTCATCATTCTACGAACATCCAAAAAATTACCATTTTTCATAAAATACCCATGCTTTTAAGAGAAATGATGTAGCCTTAGCCAATTTTCTTCCCTCTCTCTACTTATCACCAATTATCAACAACCTAATAATGCAAGCCGCGATGGTGTAACGACTAAGAAAATTTATATTTTTGCAACATCACAAGTCTCTCATATGAACCTATTTTTCTTGTCATGATGTTTTGTTTATGCCTTATCTCCACCTCGTAGCTCATTTTTTCATCAAATCCTTGACTCTATGAAACAACAAAAGTTATGTTGTTCCTTCTTCGCTAAGTCGCAATAGTTATAACAAAAAGAAATTAGTAAGGTGGAGATCTAGTGTTAATAGTCCATCTTTACAGTTGATCTCCACATCATGGCTTTCTTTTTATGCCTTCATAACACCCAAAAAATTAGAGAACACTATTACATTACCCTTTTTGCTACTTTACAACTCTTTGTTAACCTTATTCCATTAACCACGAAATCCAGTGTGAACCAAATTCTCTGTATTAATAACTTTACCTCTACATCACAATTGTTTGCTTGGACCATATTCTTAACCTTGTGAAGTCATGAAATTGGTTGTTCTCGATATCTCCACTCAACATCAATATTAAGATCCTTAACCCACAAAGGAGCTTTGCAATTTGATTGTCCACTAATTGTTATTTCTCCACCTTTAAACTTGTTATGTTATAGTAGGGTAAAAGTACAAAGTTGTGTCACCTTTCAGATTGAATTTGAGTATTTTTATCTAATTTTTTTTTTTTTTAAATATGGTCTAGATAAATTCATTCTAGCTAAGTTATATATAGTCTCACACTTTTTTTATTGAAAATATCTATTAAATGCATGTTTTATACTAGTTTATATCCAATTACTAAAGAAATAAAATTATTTCAAAAAAGTGACATTTCAATAACTCTTACTATTTTCTTATGATATTTCTTTAATAACATATAGACACCATTTTATAGAGCTTAGAGTCAAAAATATTCTCATGTAGAGTTTATAGTGTTTTAATTAGATATAGTATATTGAAAATGAAATTTTCCACAACCATCTATTTTAACACTCGAAAAGATGTCAGTTTTGAAAAAGAAAAAAATATTAAATCATATCAAAAAAATTCAAAAATTGTATGAAATTCTAGAGGAGGGAGTACTCTTCTAGAATGTATAATTTTTATCCTGGTTAGAATATATTTGTTTTGAAAAATGTGGTGAGAGATTGAAACTATTGATTTTAGGTGAGTTAAAATTTTAATCCTTATAAAAGAGAAAATATAGTTCTAAAGCTCTCTTTTTTTTTATTGTTCGAGATATATATGTTATCTATAACATAGTCTGAGATCAAAGGGAAATAAGTTTATTTCCATATAGTTTTGTGTTGGGAACTAGACCCCTAATTTTTAGTATTTCTCAACACCTAAAATTATCTATAAAAATTAGGAAAATATATCAATTCTTATTCCAAATAATTATTAAAAATTATAACCCTTAAATTCATCTATTTCTACACATTTAATTAGTTTACTTCATTCCTAAATTCAAAATATTAATACCAATTTTATGTCATTGAAGGTGAACAGTTATATTTTTGTTAGCCTTTTCCTTTACAAAAGGGTGATATAGGTTTGTGCTTTTACCTAGCACCATTTTCCAGATCATTTCATGTGGCACAATTATGAAAATTCATAACATGAGAGATCTCACCTCAAGATAGTATTTCACAACATTGCTAGCCAAGATGACCCATCCCTATGAACCATTGAGATATTGTGAATACCCTCCAACAAACCACATCATAGCATCACAACCTCAAAATAGTTAAGGATCACTAGATGAGAGATGTAGTGCTCAAGAATGAATCATGACATTGCAACTTGAAAATAACATCAACTTCCTTCAAACATGAAAAGGCATACATGAAAGATCAACCTAAGGGTTTAAAACATGGAAAGGGAAATAATAAAAGGAAAATGCACACAAGGACATAAATAAGGGCTTCTCTAGAAAACCTCTACAACAAAGACATGAAAGCCCTAATTCTAAATATTTAACCTAAATTTTCAAAGTAAATTTTCAAAATTTTAGAATGGTGAAAATACAGACCATCACTAGTGACTCCATTTGCAACTCCCCTTTGTCTCACCTTAAACAGAGTTTTCTAGAAAAACTTGTAGCCTATTAGTACATTTAGACAACTTCATTTTCAGCCATTTTTTTCTTGAACCTTTTAATTTTCATGTAAGTCAACCCTTTTGAGATTCACTTCTAATATTATTAGTTGTATGATTTTAAAAGGACATGCATTAAATAGATTTAAAAAAAAATTGTTTGACTATAATACTTTCAGTCAACTTAAATAAGCCATTGTTTATATTGATTATATCTATATTTAAAAAGATAAGATATTTTATATATAATTATTTTCCAAGTCATGATGAAGTTCAAATGCTTCCTTTGAGGATGAGCACCACTCAGAGATTGTAGGGTTTGTAACAAGGAGCATACAGACATCTATGTCTGCTCTAACTAAAGCTACTAAATCCTTATTTTTCTTTATTTTTTAATGTATTAATTATGATTTGATTTATACTTTATTGTGTTCATATGATCATAGTCATTTGTTAACTTTGTACAATGACAAATACAACTCCTTAGGATAGAGCAAAGACTAGTACTAGTAATGCAGGAGCATCCTAGGTGTCAGTGCAATCTTGCATCACCTAAAAATATTTTATTTTCAGTCTTTTCTATTTTAATAAGGGCTAGTAAACAGAGTGGTTATTATTTATGGAAACTTGCTATTTTTAGTAATTTTTTCATATGAACTCATAATATTCTCATTTTTTATAGGAAGGTTCATTTTAGAGTTATAAGCTTACCATAAAAATCTCATTGCTCTAGCTTGAGTATTAGAGAAGTTATTGCAGATCTTTCATGGAAACATTTGTAGAAAAACCTTCAAGCTCACCTTTGGAGGCCTTTGTGTGCCTGGATGAGGTCCAAAAACTCACCAAAAGGGTGCTTTCACCATTTTGAGCCTGTAGATCAAGAGCTAGCATTTCTTAAAAGTGGTTATAATAGACAATTGGAGCAATGGTTTGAGAATTATGGCCTTTTGAAGTTGGGTTGCCAAAATTTATATTAAAAAAATGTCAAAAATGTATTTAGCCAACTCTATATGTATTGTTAAGTTCTGTCAACCCTAGGTATTAAGTTTAAACATATACAACCTTCCCAGGTGGCATAAAAATTACCTATTTAAGAAAGGCCTGGACATTGTCTAGAATAGCTCTAGGTGATAGTTCACAACTTGATTTATAGATTATTGTAATCAAGGCGCCCATGTAGGTTAGCATATAATACTTGTAAATTCTATAATTCTACATTTGTGACACAAATAAGAAGTCCATATTTTATTCTCACATTTGTTGTTGTTTCTTTGTTTTTGTTATGAGTTTATGGTATTAAGGGGAGCACCCTTCATCAAGTGGTATCAAAGAAAGATTTCTTGAGTGTGTGGACATATCACCGACTATGAGGAAATTTGTACAAGGATCATGGTTTGGGCTGAGCATGTAGATAGATCATCAATTGTGAGGTAGTTTGCACTATAGTTTTAACAGAAGCACGAAAAAATGCCTCCACAAAGAGAGCATGGTGGAAGAGCTATATGTGTTACACCTCAGAGTTTTTGAGCCCTCCAAAGATAAATTCAAGCATTGGAAGAACAAATGTATAGAGGAATGAATCTTTCCATAAGAGATAAAGGTGAGGGTGAGGATGAAGTAGAAGAGAATGTTGAAGTAGAGGTAGTTCTAAACCTAGAGGAAGAGTGGATTATTAGGGCCATCTCCAAGATCGAAAAAAGACCTAAGCTTGAGGTTACCACATCTTTGGGAAATGTTACCCTAGAGGAGCTAATCAATTAGATCAATGAACTAGAGGAGTACTTTGATTATTAAGATTAATAGGATCTAGATAGGGTCAAGTTTGTGAAGGTGAAACTGAAGGGGCATGCAAAGATCTAGTGGTAGGAGGTTCAGTTGGAGCAAAATAGAAAGGGGAAGGAAAAAATCACCAGATGGGATTGGATGATAGCTAAATTAAAGCAAAAATTCATTCCTATGGATTATGAGCTTGATCTATTTAAGAAGATGGAAGGGTTGAAGCAAGAGGTAAATTCTATTCAAGAGTATACGAAAGAGTTCTACTGAGTTCTCATTAGAATTGGCCACGCAAAAGCTAATAAGGAGAAAGTCACCCAATATCTTAATGGGTTAAGGCCCAGTATTTAGGATGAGTTGAGTCTAGTTTATATGAATAGTGTTGAGGAGGCATACCATTTTTCCCTAAGACTTGAGGAGAAACTAAGTAAGAAATTTGACAACAAGATTAGTGGAAGAGGTCACAGTGGAAGATCTAGCAGACAATCTTGCAGAGGTCATAATGATGATCAAAAGAACAAGGATGAGCCTAGAAGTAGCAATTAGAACCAAAGGGAAAATAATTCAAATCATTTCTATGATCAGAATAATAGAGATTAGGGAGGAAGAGGCAGAGGACAAGGATCTGGAAGAGGAGGCTTCTATGGGAAATATTTGCACTGTGAAGAAGAAGAGCATAAAGCATTTGAATGCACCTAGTGCCAAGGATGAATGGCTAGAAGAATAGAAGGCTCGGCTAAAGTTGCACATGTTGATGAAGATGCTAGATCCTCATATTCTCTAGATGCTGAAAGAGGAGAAGTCCTAGTTAATAGAAGAGTCCTATTGAGTGGTGAGAATAAACCTAATCAAAGAAGGAACTTGTTTCACACAAGGTGCAAATGTAAAGATAAGTGTTGTGATGTGATCATTGATGGTGGAAGTATTGAAAATCTAGTGTCAAAAATGATGGTCTCAAAGTTGAAGCTAAAGAGATAGAAATACTCACATCCATACCGTATTGCATGGGTGCAAGATAACGACAAGGTCATCGTCAATGAGCATTGCTTAGCGAAGCTCAAGATTGGAAGCTACCAAGATGAGGTAATATGTGATATCATACCTATGGACATATGTCATATGTTGTGAGGCAAGTCATGGTAGTTTGATAGGCATGTTGTACATGATGGGCAAGTAAATACTTACACTCTAACCAAGGATAGAGTGAAACATAAGTTGAAGTCATTGAAGGAGAAAGAAGAAAAGGTATGTAGTCCTACCAGAATATGTTTTATTGATGGAAAAGAGTTTCTAAAAGGTATGAAGACAGAACATATGTGCTTTTCTATAATTCCAAAAGATAGTAAAGAAGAAGTAGAGGATGTACCAATAGAAGTTACAAATATGTTGGTAGAGTTTTATAATATTGTATTAGATTGTGTACCTAATGGATTGCCCCTAATGAGGAAGATTGGTCACCAAATGGATTTGGTTCTAGGAGCTAATTTGCAAAACAAGGTAGTGCACAAAATGACACTAGTAGAAAGTGAATATTTGAACAAACAAGTTCATGAGTTGTTGCAGAAGGGGTTAATTCGAGAGAGTCTAAGTCCATGTGTTGTACTAGTTGTATTAGCACCAAAGAAGAATGGAGAATGGAGGATATGTATAGACTCTAGTGCTATCAACAAGATCGTGATAAATTATAGATTTCCATTGCCAAGGATGGATGATATTATGGACTATTTGAGCAGAGCTAAGTATTTCACAATGATAGATCTGAAGAGTGTGTACCATCAGACTTGTATTAGAGAAAGAGATGAATGGAAGATAGATTTCAAGACAAGGGAAGGACTGTATGAGTGGTTAGTCATGCCTTTTGGGCTAACCAATGCACCAAGCACTTTCATTAGGCTCATGAATGAGGTATCGAAGGAGTTTCTGGGTAAGTTTTTCTTTTTTTACCTAGATGATATTTTGATCTTTAATAAGACATTAGAGGAGAATTTGATCTATATTTGCAAGGTGTTTGGTAATTTGAGGGAAGAAAGTTTTGGATTAACTACGAATGTTCCCCTTTGAGATTTTTGACATGGCTTAACCACCTCCTGTGTTTTATAAGTCTAGTGGTTGTATTGGGCATTGATAGGTTGATCTTTTGGTGGAACGACAACTCTAGCTTGTAACAAGTGGTATTAGAGCTTGGTCATAGGTTTGAATTTCCTCTAGTAATGCTAAGGGGGAGATTGTTGGACTAACCATCAACATTCCCCTTTGAGATTTGTGACATGGCTTAACCACCTCCTATGTTCTATAAGTCTAGTGGTTGTATCGAGCATTGATAGGTTGATCTTTTGGTGCAACAGAAACTCTAGCTTGTAACAGAAAGGTTGTTGATAAAACTAAAGAAGTGAAATTTTGTAAAGAAGGTGTTGGTGTACTTGGGATTTGTAGTCTTAGAAGAAGGTCTAAAAATGGACCTAGAGAAAGTGAAGGCTATCCTTGAATGGCCAACTCCAAGGAATACGACAGAGGTAAGATCTTTTTATGGACTGGCTTATTTTTACAAAAAGTTCATAAGAGGTTTTAGCAATATTTGTGGACCTTCAACTAAAAAAAATGACAAGGGATAGGAAAGAATTTAAGTGGATTATAGGAGTAGACAAGAGTTTTAATCTGTTGAAATAGAAAGTTACTGCACAGCTTGTTTTAACACTTCTAGATTTTAACAAGGTGATTCAAGTAGACTATGATGCTAGTGGTACTACAATAGGAGCTAATTTGAGCCAAGAAGGTAGACCTAATGCTTATTTTAGTGAGAAATTGAATGATGCAAAAATAATTTTTTTTTTTATGATTAGGAATTTTATGCTATAGTTCAAGCATTGAAGAAGCAGAGACACTATCTTCTCCCTAAGGATCTTGTTTTGTATATTAATCATCAAGCTTTACAATATTTGAATAGTCATGGAAAATTAAACCAAAGGCATTTGAAGTGGGTTGAGTTTTTGCAAAGTTATACATTTTTTTTGAAACAGAGAAGTGGGAAGTCTAACAGAGTTATAGATGCTCTTAGTAGAAGACAATGTTTACTAAAATAATGCAGATAGAGGTGGTTGGGTTCAAAAAACTTAGTACTTTGTAGCCAAATGATCCTAATTTTGGTGAAGCATGGAAGGCTTGTACAGAACCTATTATACTTGATAAGACAAAGTGGTTGGATTTCATGATCTAGGATAGTATGTCGTTCAAAGGAAGCCAATTGTGTAGTCCAAGAAGTTCAATAAGGGAGACTCTCATCAAGAAGAAGAATAGTAGAGGATTGGATAGACATTTTGGTAGAGATAAAATAATAGTTTTAGTTTTTGAGAATTATTACTGGCCACAATTGTAACAAGATGTGAAGAAGTTTGTAAAGAGTTGCAGAGTATGTCAGATGGCATAAGGAGTAAAGAAAAAATAAATGGTTATATCAACCATTACCTATACTAGAGAAGCTATTGGAAGATGTCAACATGGATTTTGTTCTTGGATTACTGAGGACAAAATGAGGGCATGATTCCATTGTTGTGGTGGTTGATAGGTTTTTAGAGATGGCATATTTTATTCCCTACAAAAAGACTATTGATGTTGTTCATGTGGTAGAATTATTTTTCAAAGAAGTGGTGAGACTACATGGTCTGCCAAAGAGTATAGTTTTAGATTAGGATACCAAATTTGTTGGGTATTTCTAGCTTACATTATGGAAAAATTTGAAGATAGATTTGAAGTTTAGTTCATCACATCACCTATAGACTAATGGACAGACAGAAGCTGTGAATCACAGTTTGGGAAACTTGTTGAGATGCTTGCTTGGTGATAAACCAAAGCATTGGAATATGATTTTACCATAGGCAGAATTTGCATACTCCATTCTAGATTGGACATGGGAGTAATCTCAGAAATGCTTCTAAATTGAAGCAGTTGGATAAAGGAGAGATAAGTAGTGTTGAAGTAGAAGATTTTGCTAAACATTTGAAGAACATCCATTAGGAGGTGAGAAGGCACACCATAAAGATAAATGCATAGTATAAGGTTAAGGTAGATGTGAAAAGGAGGTATAAGGAATTTCAAGTTGGAGATGAAATCATGGTTCATTTGAGAAAGGAGTGTTTTCCAGTGGGTACATATAATAAGTTGAAGAGGAAGACATTTGGACCATGCAAGATAGCGAAAAGGCATGATTCTAGAAATGTTTATAAAGTGAAGTTTCCTGCTAAATTGAATATTTCACTAGTATTTATCTATTCAGGTTTGATAGAGTATTATGAAGGAGGTGATGGAAATGAAGTTGCAAAAGTACAATGGAGCATTCCAGCAACTAGTTTGGTTACAAAGGAGATTAAGGAGATACTCGATATTCATGTTGGCAAAACTACCAAGAACAGAACTTATGATGAATATTTGATCAAATGGAAAGGGAGGCTAGTTGAGGATTCATCATGGCTAGCAAAGGAGAAGGTTGACCATCTTGGACTTTCCTCTAAACACTTGAGACATGATGGAGTCACTTCTCAAATTACCCTGGGTGTCTCATGCAGGAGCATCTTGGGTGTAAGAGCAATCTTGCATCACCCAAAAATATTTTCCTTTCAACCTTTTCTATTTAAATAAGGGTTAGTAGATAAGGTAGTTACTATTTATGAGAACTTGTTATTTTTAGTAATTTTTTCATATGAGCTCGAAAATGTTCTCATTTTCTATAGGAGGGTTCATTTTAGAGTCATAAGCTTACCATAAAAATCTCATTGCTCTAGCTTAAGTATTGAGAAGTTATTGTGGATTTTTGGTGGAAAAAAATTATAGAAAATATCTTCTAGCTCACCATTAGATTAAGTGCCTAGATGAGGTAGAAGGATGCTTGCATCATTCTGAATTTTTAGATCACAAGTTGGCATTTCTGAAAAGTGGTTATAATAGCCAATCGGAGCAAAATTTTGAGAATTATGGACTTCCAAATTCGGACTGCCGAAAAATAATTTGTCAAAAATGTATTTAGCTGATTCTATATGTATTGTTAGGGTCTATCAGCCCTAGGTATTAAGTTTAAGCATCTAGAACCTTCTCGGATGGCATAAAATTTCCTATTTAAGAAAGGCTCGAACATTGTCTAGAACAACTCTGGGTGATAGTTAGTAGCTTGTCGTGTAAATTACTATAATGAAGACGTCCATGTGGGTTAGCATATTATACTTGTGAATTTTTTAATTATGCATTTGTGGTACAAATAAGAAGTCCATATTTTATTCTCAAATTTTTTGTTATTTCTTTGTTTCTATTATGAGTTAATGGTATTAAAGGGAGCACCCTTCATCAACTAGTGATAATTTACCATCATTTCCTAGATCATCTCGTATTGATATTATGGGATCATTGTAGATATAATTGTTATTGGATGAGAAAAAAATGATTCCCTTAACAATACCTAAGCTTCCAGGTAGTTTAAAATTTTTAATATTTATTGTTTAACTATAGTTTACTTATTCATAACTCATTTTATACTGATGATCACATGATCTTTTTGCAAGAAATGATATCTTTTATGAAACTCTTTATGAAATGAAATTGAAGCTATTTGCACCCACCATACATAATTTAGGTACTAGCTTCATATCATTGGTAAAATATTTTCCTTTCATCCACTTATTGTACTATATTTAAGGTATGTAGCTTGGGCTAATTATTTTTATCTAACAATTTTATTTTTTATTAAAAGGTGGAACAAACAAGGTCCCAAATTAAAAGACCAGCTCATAAAATCTATAGAGGATCTATTTGGAATTTTTTTTTGAGAAAGCCAAAATTCTTCACAAAGATTGCAAACATCTAAGGTGTGTGAGGGACCAATACAGAAGCTCTCTAAAGATCAACCCCAAGTACAAGCATCCTCCTATGGTTCTAGAGATGGACTGGAATTAAGTCGTTGAAGATGCAAAAGAGACAAGGCTTTAAGATAAATGAATTAAACCACTTGTGGGAAAACTTAGGTTTTGTACATAATTTCCCTATACATGCAAAATGTGGCAATCTCCTATATTTCTATGTTAGAACTACTATGTCACTATTGCATAATGATAGAAAATGACCAAATAGAAAGGAGAACTTTCATTAAATTACATTAGAAAGCAAAGACAAAATCACACATTGGAAATTATGAAATAAATCTTGAATTAATTATTTAAAAGGTACAATGTTTAACATTTTTTAAGTTGAAAAAATAAATAATATATTTCATTTGATTGCAAATTCTTTTACATAAAATGCATTTAGTTCATAAAGAGAGATCACTAAAGTTTTATAAAAATAATCAATGATCATTGATTGACACATAGAATAAATAATAGTAAAAGAGTTCTAGTTTCCATCATTTCTTGAAATAAGAAATGTTATTGAAATTTGATGAAGTTCTTGGGATTCTCCATTCATGCTACCACCTCTAAGAATAAAATAAATGATGTTAGTCATAAGAAATAAATAGACTCAATAAAATAGAAACCTACACTCACAACTATCAATCCTATGTGATCAAGTACTAATTATAATCATGTGTGAGAAGAAAAAAATAATAATCTAATACCAAGACAATTTCCTACTAATATATTTGTGTCATAAGTAGAAATAGGTTGGAGGGAAGGCAGGTTATTGAATGGAAATGTTTCATGAGAACTAAAACCTTCTAATTGAGTTATATGGAGGTGAAGATTAAGGGGAGACTATTGACAAGGCATACATAATTTATACGTATGGCATCTTCTAGTGAAACTAAGCTACTATTTTGAAGACCTAATAGGGATTCTATCAAGGGGGCATGCAAAAATTATGAGCATGGGACTTTGTGGTCAAAGTACATACCTAATTGAATACAATGACCTTTGAAGGGACATGCTCATGATATGTATGAAACCTTCAAGTATCATTATGTAGTTTTTTGAAGACTAAATTATGTTCATTGAAATTACATTAAAATATCTATTGTGAAACCTAGAAGCATTTTCTAACTTGTAGCTTTTGAAAAATGTTGAGCTTATTTCAATAAAAAAGGATCAAGGAGCGAATAATTTTGAATTCAAGATTAATGGAAGGCATACAACATTTATAAAATCAATCTGAACATATTGTACATTTCAAGAATCAAGGAACTTGAAGGGAGGGTTGGCAACATGGTCTACATAAGATAAAGGTTCATCATGTAATAGACATCTAGCATTTTTTTTAAACAAGATAAGGTGCAAGGGTATGAATCAGAGCATTAAGTGTCTCAAGCATATGGAATATTTCACCATCAAGGGTGGAAGGTATGACTTTCTTTTACTTATTGTAGTTAATTTTAATTTCTTATGGATTTAAATAAATAAAGGATAGATGGGTTTCCAGGTTGCATGTCCATGCAAGATCATTAGTTTCAAAGGATTAGCTCATCAGTTTCTATCATGTGAAAGATCTAAAAGGATTTTAAAAATATCAACATGTGTTAAAAACTAGAAAGACACCATAGAGGAATACCATTAATGAAATAAAGTTAATCATGTAATTCATGAGGTTCAAAAAAGATTGCATATATTTTTTTCAAGTCAATGAGATAACAATATTCAAGAATATGGATTTTGGTGAATTACAAGTAGAGAATATTAAACATTAATGATTATAGTTTCAACAAGCAATAAGGATAGATAGTGTTATTGATCATGTTTTCCAAAAGAAAGAATGAAGAATAAAATTCATAGTATGATGACAAAAAAAGGGGAAATGCTTCATTCACAAATTTGATCATGCACAAAAATCAAGGTGTGGAATTGTATCTTCTTTGTTGATAACATTAACGAGTAAAGGAAAAACTTTTGATTTTTTTACTGAAGAAGTTTTATTCTAATACTAACGTCTTAGCAAAGAAAAGGTTGATTTTTTAAGAGTAGATGATATGTAATATAAATAGTCAAGGATATGTAATAGTTGTAATAGCTGCACAAGTTTTGAAAATACTATAAAGAGATTCATGGCATATTAACATAAAAATACATACATAAAAATGAAGAATATTTCGTAGTAAATATACAACCCATAATTTTTTTACTAGGATGCTATGACTCAATAAAGATTGAAGTTTGTAGAAAAAATATAAAATAAAATAAGATATATAGTCATTAAAATAAAAAAATAAATACATGGAGAATCCATAAATGAAGCACATAAAGATAAATTTTGTGTTCACAATAAATTAACTTTATTGATAATAGTCATAATTGTGTTGCCTTTTGTGGGAAATCTGTCAGGAATCAAGCAAAATGATTTCTAGATATTTCCCAAAATGAGGTGATTTATGTATCAATGTGGGAAAAAACCTTCATTGACTCAAAGAGGAAAGAGATACAAATAGTTCTATGAAGGGATTTATTCTTCAACAAGAACAATATTAAGATATATATATATATTGATTGTAAAAAATACTCAACAACTTACATTTCACTATGATTGGCCAGCAGATCAACCAAACAACAAATAAAGGGAAGACTTTTTTTTAATGGAAAGTATGTGTAGAATGGTGTTAAGAAAAAAAGATAAAAAATGAATTAAGTGTTGAAGAATTCAATGTTTTATATATGAGCCACAAGTCACATTTTCCTAATCATGATTTCCAACTATAGGCATTTACTAAATTTTATATTTTAGTGGTAGTTAAAATATCTTGAGAAAGAAGAGAATTCTTGAATGTCCAAAAAACATCTACAGGAAGAGAGAATATGACAAGCACAAAACATGGCATAATGCTCAAAAAATAAAAAACTGACATATATACCAAATAAAGATCATTCACAACTAAAATTTTATGTAGAAAAGTGCCAACAATTTCTAATATATATGTGGATTGAATGAATATCTTAAAATGAAAGTTTGAATCCCATATTCAAACAATGATGTTAGGATCACTAATGATAGGGTTTAAACCAAAAGTGTTCATTCCAATCTAAGCCAAACCAAAATTTCCTATAATTTATTTTATCTTTATCAAGTTAAAGTTAGAGTCTTAAAGACCTAGAAAAGTTTCAATGAATAAAGCATCTTGAGATTCCCAATGAAGAAAAATTCAAATGGTGAAGCACAATGGTTAGATGGTTTCATAAGTAAAGAAGGGATATCACTACTTCAAATCTAGTAAGAATGAACTCTTTGACATGACAATGAAAGAAGATTTAATGAAAGCACGAAGTCATTTGTTCAAACCCTATCCTTTTCTCTTCTTTTCTAAAAACTTCTAGAAGTTTCTCACAATTACCTATTGATGTAGGAGCATCCTAGGCTTGCTCAAAATCTTGTTTGATTGCAGGTATTTTGGCTTGGAGTTGTGGACTTGGACAAAGAATGAAGTGTGACTCGATTGATACTACATTGGTTTAGTTGTTGTGTTAACCGAGTGACTTGGTTAATAAAGACATTCAACTTTCACTAGGAGCTCGATGTACATTGGGAGTGCAACATACATTGTGGTTCTTGGCATGCATTGGGAGCTCAACATACATTATGGTGCTTAATTTACATTGGGAGCTTCACAATGCTTGGGATTTTACTAATGCTCAACTTGGTCTTTCTGATGCTCGGCTTGGTCATGGTTCTTGTTGGTGTTGAGTTGTCTATGAGGCCACTTCTAGTATTTAATTTGTGTTGTAGCTGACGTGTGGCTCAACATATATTTAATGTGAGCGATTTAATTTAATTTGTAATGAATTGGGCTGACTTGTGGCTTAGTTGTGTATAATTAGGAGATTTTTTGTAGTCATTAGGTATTATGATCATCCATCTTGGAGAAGAAGATGAAAGGTAGATGCAAATTTTCAAAATTTGGTAGCTGTGGCTTGAGAACCATAGGATTGATTGGTGGATCTAAGGGTACAAGTGTGGTTCTTCTTGGTATTCTTATCCAATTATGGATGTGGACTAGATGGATTGATATTGTAAGTTGGATCTTGTGGGATCTTGTAGAACTAATATTGAATTTGTTGTTTGTATTTGGCCCTAACTCGAAAGGCCTTATAACTAGATATATTGCATGTAATCAATTATTTTATGGATAAAGAATTTTGATTTGGTAGTAGATATTGCATTTTTTTTGTGTTTCTATTGTATGGTTATTTTTTGGGGGCTAGGACATCTCCATTTGGGACTCTCATGCCTTGCACTACATTAAGTGGTATCAAAGTGAAGGTTTTCCCAAGTATGTAGACAAATTGCCAAAGCTGAGGTAGTTTGCACTAGGACTTGAGGTGAAGGCTAGAAATGAAGGTTGATCTAGTGGAGTTGGTTAATCTTCTAGATTTGTGGATCTATTCCTTCAAGTTTACAAAAATTTTGGAAGATTTTGCCAAAAATATTAGACCCTAGGGAAATTGATGATCTTAGTGATATTGTGGAGGAAAGGATCTCTGAGAAGATTAGAGAAGAATTTAGATATGAGATTGTATTGATGAAGAGTCACATGATTGCTTAAATTGTGAGTGTTTTAGGTGGTATAACTAGGCATGTGGGTACTAAAGATGATTATGAGGAAGTTGTTGAAGACTTTGGAGTTACTAGACTTAGTGGTGATGACATAGTTGATCATGTGGAGAGACCTATTGGAACTAGGGCTAGTTAGTTTGCTAGACATGGATCTTAGTTGAAATTGTAGCATGGGATGAACGTTTCTAATATCTCAAGTATTTTGAATTTTGAAGACCTGGTTGATTGGACTAGTGAATCAAAAGACTAATTTGATCTTGAGGATATTGAGGATCCACTTAGAGTGAGGTTGGTAAAACTAAGCTAAAGGGGCATGCTTCTTTTGGTGGAAGGAACTAAAAAGAGACAGAGAGCAAGAAGGTGAAATGAAGATCACTATATGGAGGTTGATCATAATAATTTGAAGGTTAAGTTCATTCCTACTGATTATCAACTTGAGTTGTTTAAAAGGATGTAGAATCTAAAGTAGAAAGACTTGAATATGAAGGATTATACTGAGGAGTTCTACAAGTTGACTATTCAGTTTGGGCACAAATAATTGTCAAAGGAAAAGGTAGCTCAATACATTAATGCTCTCAAATTCAATATTCAAGATGAGGTTGGTATGTTGAATATTTCTTTAGTTGAGGATGGCTATCAATATTCTGTAAAGATAGAAGATAAGTTGAAAAGAAAAAAGTCAAGGTAATGCTAGAGGAAAGGATAATTAGGATAACTCGACAAAGGCTAAACTAAGTGCAAAAAGTGAACCAAAGCCTATTGATGAGAAGAGGAGGATAGGTGGAGGTGGGTTTAGTGGTAATTGTTTTAAATATGGTAAAGAAGGGCATAGATGTTTTGAATATCCTCATGGTAGGAAAGTTGTTGTTGTGAATGAGGCTATAGTCCATGACAGTCAACCTAAACAAGGAGAGAGTTTTCTAGCTCAACAAGTATTGGTTGGTCAAAGGTCATAATATTCTTGTGAAAGGACTTGTTTGTTCAAGACTTATTATAAGTCTGGTGGTAAAGTTTGTAAGGTTATTGTGGGTGGTGGTAGTAGTGCTAACCTTTTTGTTGAGGAGACGGTTTAGAAACTTGGTTTGAAGAGAGTCAGACACCCTTATCAATATAGGATTAGCTATTTTTGCTAAAATTAAGGTAAATGAGCGGATTTAGTTATTTTTGCATTTTTTGAGGACCTCTATGAGTAAATTTTCCACTTTTGGTGGCAGTTTTGAGTTGACTTTCAATTAAATACCTATTGGGAGAAGTTTTTGTGTAGTTGAGATGACAATTTTGAGCCAGTTTTACTTTCTTTCTCCATGATTTTGAGTTGAATATGAGGATGGATTTACTTTGGGGAGTTTGATGAGCCAGATCAACTATAGTTCTTTTTAGGGTTGTGTTAAGGGTTAACTTTTCTATAAGGTTAATGCCTTAACATGATTGAGGATTTCTTTCTTCTTATTTATTTATTACATATGGTAGACAGAGGCATATTGATTGTAGCTCATGTGATTTTTATATATTTTCCTTGATATTAAATAGACAATTGTTGGTTCCTTCTCCATTGTTTTTAGTGTTTCGATCTTGATTGTGAGTTTTCTTGATTTAAATATTGTGTGTATACTTTATATGCCTTGATCTAATTATTTTGTTCCTTTCAAGTCAAGTTTTGAATATGATATCTCATCATGTAGATTTAAGTTTATGTCTTCAATTTTGATTAATTAATCTATGAAAATATATAGTCCATTATTGTTATAGAGGTTGTCCCTTGATTTGTGAACCTTACGTTAACTATTTTGGGGTATTTTGTGAAGTTTCTATTTGGTCAAGTCACATACATTTTCTACAACACCTTAGGTATAGGTTTCATTTTATGCATATCTTTCTATCTCTTTCTTGATCAAATATAGTTTTAGGTGATTTAACATAGAAGTCTATCAATAATCTAGAGCTTGACTTTCAAGATAGACATACCTACAGTCTTGAAAGTCCTTCCATATTTCATTGGATTGTTAGTTAACTCTATTAGAAATTCAAGTGCAATCCCTCGTAACAATAGCTATGTAATAGTATCAATGTAATTATGCACTAATTGATTATCTTTATATTTATATAATCCAACATATTTCAAAATATATATGTATAAAGTATATGACACATAAAAGACTACACAAACCAGAAAAGATAAGGTTTCCCAACACCATTTTGGCTTTGGTAGATATATGAAACTTCACACATGACTTGTAAGTAGTAGTAAATGGAAATTTGAATCAATTTTTTTATATAAAATTGCAAACAATTTTTTTTCAATCAAGAAATACATGCAATATTTACTATATTAAGCCAACAATACATGGATTTGAATTTAATGTTGTTCTCATGGAAAAATACAAACAAATTTCTCTCAAGCAGGCTATAAAGTCATTGTTGCATTCCACTACATAGAATCCCATGACAAAATAAAAGATTTTGGTGCACTAGTTCACACAAATGTAAATAGGCCTAATGAAAAATAATTCAAATTGAATACTTGATAAATAATCGATTTCATGTACTAACTATTAATATAAATTCACTATTTGAAAATAATGATAATAGTGTACTTGATATTTCACTACAGACTTCTAATCCTGGCATAGAACCTGTGCATGATGAAGGCCCTAATCTACATCATAGTGATGGAGGTATTCATTTTCTATTGAAATATTAATTATGTATTTATTACTACAATTTAACATCTTAAATTGCAATTGGTGTAACCTTTTTCTGAATATTTTAGAGCATGTAGAATGTTGCAATGAGAGTTTGGAGTGTGATCTTAGTGTTTAGCATGTTGATGTTGGGGTTGAACAACATGTGATTGTAGATATGTGTCACTATCAGATATAGAAAAATCCCTATTGCATTAATTTTTATTAATGAAATACTTGTAGCATTAATAAAAAATATTGTGAATTTAACATGTTTATTCACTATTGTAGTTGATCCCCCTTTGGCAAAATAGCCTCATGCTCAATGAAAGATGAGGAGGCATCATATCATAAGATCAATATCACAAGATGAGGAGAATCTTGAAGATATTCATGACGTTCCTATTATTATTTACCTTCAAAAATTAAAGAAAAATCCAAAAAATAAATGAGTATTATAAACCATGTTTGATAATGCAAGAACATTGTATTAATGAATGTATTGATGAATTATTGGTGAATGTTGTGTATTAATTTATTTATTTTATGTCATGTTATTGAATGTCATGTGATTATAATTATTGATGAACATCACATATAAATGAATATTATGTCATGTTTTTGATAAGGTAAACAAGTTTTAAGGGGTCCTGAAACCCATAAGTTTAACAGCAAGAAAGGCTGAAAATAAGCAAAAAAATGCCCAGCCAAAACATAAGTCTTACGGCTGAAAATAAGCCCAAAGGCCCAGCCTGAAACAACTGCCCACTAAAAAGGCCAGAGAACCAACCAGAAAAACAGGGACCAGACAAAAAGCCAAAGCCAGGAGAAACAAAACCAAAGGACAGAGACCCAACCTAGCAGACTACTTCTCCATCTCGAGCATGGTCTGGGCAACTTCGGCGCACTCTTGTTGCTCATCTACCTTATGATCCTGGGCGTTCGTCAAATCCTACTCCATAGTGCTGTCCTTGGCTTTATCCACATCCAGCCTATCTTTGTCTCTGTTCTGTTTATCATCTTCCTCCATCTGGTTCCTGTCTTTGAGATTTTCCAAGAGAGAGAGGATTTTGTCGTTGATCGAAGTGAGGAGGGAGATCATTTGACTTGCCAGGTTGTGATTGTAGTTCTCAATATTTTTTACTCTCCTCTCCATCAGAGTCTCCCAGTTGTTCTGGTCGCCTTGGCTTTCTGCACCAGTCTTGCTCTTGATTTTTTCCATTTGGGAAACCCTATCTCTGACATCCTCAAGCTCATGGAAAAGCCATTTAATTGATCTGAAGTTGTCGATCATGCTATTGCGGGCATTGTTCAACAGATTCATGCCTGTTTCTCTTGCATTATTAGAAATAGCCACCATAGCCGGGTTAATTAGCTCATTGAGTCTAGGCTTCTCGAGGTCGTCCACCAGGAGTTGGGGGTTCATCGCCTCTCTGTAGATTCCCATAGTGGTCATTCTCACATTGAAGTTCTTCCAAGCCTTCCTTCTGTTATTAACTTGCACTTCCCCCTCAATCTGTCCAGAGTTGTCATTTTCCTCCAAAGGAGGCTGAGGATGTATAGGGGAGAGGGGAATGGGCAGAGAATCCTTTCCCTGACTACTGGAGCGCTCCATGCTCTCTCCCTCCCTCTTCTGTCTTTTTCTCAGTTTCTCCTCATCCAGCTCCTCCTTCAAAACCTTGTCAAAATCATCAGTATCCATTTCCTCCTCCACCTCAGCAGAGCCAGTTTTAGCTGGGGTGTGACCTCTAGGGCTCTTTCTGCTGGGTAATTTGATAGAGGGGTAATCCTTCTTATGGCTTTTAGTCTTCTTACCTGAATGCTCAAAAACCTCATCAGAGCTGATGCTCTCGAAATCGTCAGAATCTGAGGAAAAATTGGAGCTGCTCTTGTCAACATCCGCCCCCTGGATAGGGTTTTTGCTAATGGTTTGAGCGTGAAAATGCTCATGAATCAGAAGCAGAAGACCCTCATGCAGGGCCGGGTTGACGGTAGCTTTCTTCTTAAAACTAGAAATGGCCTTGTTCATCGAGTTAAAAAGATAATACGGGAAGGAGATCTTACTACCATGGTGAAAATGATTCAGAATCACAAAATGGTGAGTCCTAACCCTATCAAACCTGGGGTCTAGGGTTATATATTCAATGACAGCGTAGAGAACATACCTCCAGAGCTTCTTTATAGTATCCGTTACAAAAAATGTCTCTTTCTTGCCCAGCTTATTCAGCTCTTCAGTGTTTTTCACAAAATCGTTGATTGCATTAGAAGACATCTTCTTGTCTCTGAAGAATTTATGCCCCTCCATCGGAATCCCCGTGACTTCAGCAACCACATCCTCAGTAATTTGAAAGTAGACCCCGTTCACCTTAACCTTACCATTATTCCACAAATTCACCATGCTGTTAGTGATCTCAAGATCCGAGCCATGAAGTTTCTCAAAGAAATTAGTAACCCCACCCTTTTCCAGCTCTCTCCAAACTTTGGCCTTGTTCTTCCACTTCTGAACTTCCCCCACCGGCTCCTTTCTGCTCCTCTCACCCGTCATGTTTACCTGATCAACTTCCACAATTCTCATGAACTCTAAATTGTGCAAGTTATTTGCATTCGAAAAAATGGTGATGTTTCTTTTATGATACCCGTGAACATACCCCTTTCTTAAAATAATGGTATCATCCTTTCGAACGTGTCAAAATGTCAGAGGAAACCCCTTTCGCTGGGGAAAATCACGATGTCAATAATGGCACTTACCATTTATTAAGCAATCTTTATTATCCATAATTGCATTGGATTTGAGCTGTCCTTCCCAAGATTTTATCTTGGTCGATAAGCAACTTTTCCTCTGCCGAAAAATCTTTTCCGGCATGCCAGGTCAGGTTATTGGTGGCGTTAACCCCTTTATTAGCAAACCAATCAGCGACTGGGTTTGCCTCTCTGTAAACATGAGTGACGTGGACCTTATCGAACTTTGTGAGAGTGGCGCAAGTCTCAGCAATTATGTTCGCAATCGTCCATGAGGGAGGGGAAATACCATTAATGGTATTAATAATGTTTTTGGAGTCCCCCTCAAGCTAGAGTTTAGTAATCTCGGCTTCAAAAGCCAACTTGACCACCTTACTCGCAGCTCTTGCTTCAGCCAGATGAATAGTCTGGATTCCCAGCGGGGAAGCAAAGGCAGCTATTCCCTCCCCATAGCTATTTCTTATGATTCCACCGCAACCTTAAGGGCCTGGGTTACCCTTAGAAGCCCCATCAAAGTTGGCTTTTGACCAACCATATGGGGGGAGAAGCCAGCTATATTATGTCATGTTAATAAATGATATATGATTATAATAATTGATGTGCTGATGAATTAGTGATGAATGTTGCGTACTAATGAATCTTATGTCATGTTAATGAATTTTATGGGATTATAATGATTGAATATTATAGTTCATAAATGGATGAATGAATGATAAAAATATGTAATTATATGTTAATGGGGAATTTAGAGTGATTATAATGGGGGGAGGGGCCAAATGAGCTTCCACCTTCACATGGTTGGCCTTGTTAAGTAGAGAATTTTATAGTATTCTTGAATCCAAGTGAAGCTCAAACTAAACCAATCAACATCTTCCAATTTAGTTTTGAAAGTCTGGCTCGTTCCTTTTGTCATCATTCTAGAGATTATGCACAAATATTTGAAGACTTGTAATCAAAACAACTAGAAAACATAAAAATTTCTAATTTATCTCAATTGATTTGATTAGAAGTCTTTGAGTATTTGAGTTATGATAGTTCAACAAGGAGTAACCATTATCTAAATCAAATACATGCCTAATATTATCAGGCATGCCTGCAATATAGAGACATTTTTTTAAAAAGGACAAATGCATGCTCATATTCTCTTATTGTTGATGATGTTGAAGATGAGGTTGGAGATCATAGCCATGAAGAAATAAAGGAAATTAAAAGGAAAAATTATTCGTCCTTGATTTATATAGCTGACTATCCTCATTTCTATATTTTTATATAGCATTCATATTGTCCATTGCGAATGACATCAAACCTTTTGTGTTTCACTTGTTAAAAAATTCAATGCATCAACCAACCATGAATTGATAGTAAGGGATCACAAGAAACTAATTATCTTAATTCCATAACATGGCCTTTCATACATCCTCCTCACTCCATGGTAAATTAATCTTGGGCATTGACAAGATTTTTTATTTTATGTGTATTGCAAAGATTTGTTATTAGTACTTGTTAAGCACTGAATTGCAAGCTCTATTATTACTCTATGAATTTTAAACATTTCCCTCTCAATGTTTTTTAGTAACACCAAGTATGCCAATATCTCTAATATGTTTAGTATGATTTTAGATAACTAGTTCAAGAGAGGTGGAGAAAACTAAGATGTAGCTACAAAAACTTCTAGAAGAAAATGCTCAGCTCAAGGTAGCAAGGTATAATTTGTTAGACATAATTATGAAGTTTTCTAAATATTTATTTTGAATTTTGTATTGGATGTGTTTTTTAATGGCAAGCGTAACTAACTGAGGAGAGAAAAAACTAAACTTATATAATTGTTTCATGGTAAAGTATGATTTCCATACCTTCACATTGCTAAAATTACTTCCATCTCTTTATTTTGAGCTAACATAATTATTTAGGTACATATCGGAAGGGCCCAATCATTAGAGGTAAAACTTGCAACCCGCGGATTATAGTATGTTGTTGAACAAGAAGATCATAGATCAAACTAACAAAATCTTATGTCTGAACAACTAGAGTATAATGGATCCATATGAAAGTGCCTCTAGCTATTTCAAACAATTTTGTTAGCCTCTAGTTTTTTTTTGATAAAAGTTGTTCTTTAAAGTGTACTAGCAAGACATTTGAATCACTGAAGATCTTTATGCAAAAGAGTAGTTGTATCTATAGGAAAAAGAACCTACATAAAAGAAAAAGATGAAGCAGTTTGTCTCACAAATATATATTTCAAAATAAAAGGTTTAAATTTACAAAATTTTTGAGTTAATTATATCCAGAATTACATAGCCATATTGCATTATTATGTGAATGACTTTATAGACAAGTGCTTTGACTATGGGTAAGTGCAAGAAGTTGGGTCTCACTTTTTGACAAAAAATGGAAGTGTTTTTCCTATTTTTGAAATTTCTTGTCAATTGATGTCAAAATTTGATGCATTTAGAGATTGAAAATAAAAAAACTTTAGAACTAAAAGTTGTAGTATTTGGAATCTACTTTTTGAATATGTAATTTATTTGTGTATCCATATGATAGTTTTCTTTTTGGTATGCATCTTTAAAAACCATTTTTTCAAAATGTTTGTTTCAGGACCATACTACACTCATGTACAGACAACATCATTTGACAAAAATAAATGATTTTGTGTAAATCCTTTTAAAAGACGTTACCTAACACACCAAAGATTGATTCAATAATATTGTTCCTTAATTTTTTATTATTAATTTTTAATTGGCTATAAAGGTAAATTTTAAAACCTCTTATGTACAGACATCATAATTTGATCAAAATTTCACTTTTTTTATAAAATTATTTTTTTAACTTCAAAACAATTATATGTAGATTGATGACATATAAATTAATTTAAGAAAAAATATTTAATTAAAAAGTTATTAAAGTTTCAGTGAACCTCACTATTTTACATTTAGGTACCACGTTTAATTAAAAATAATACAAAAATAGTAAATAAAATCATAATACTATAAAATTTATATTTCTAAAATCAAGACAATGAGATCTCTAATGAGCTTTTGTTTCATAAAAAAATTTGATGAAGAAGACCCTCTAAAAGTTATGGCAAGGCATGAATTCATCAGTTCAATGCCTTCGCCAAATCTTGAGAGGTGAACGGATAGGCTTTGTCTCACCAAGCCTATCCTAAACTAAAATCCAAGGAAAAAATATGCCCTATGTTGTAAGAAACAAACACCCATTATTTGAAATTCAAAAATTGGGTGCGCATTTTGAAAAATTAAAAGCAAAATTTAAAATCCCCCTCTCCCCCCCCCCCCCAAAAAAAAAAAAGAAAAGAAAATTAAAATTGAATTTTTAGAAACAAGTATCCATTTTTAGAAAGTAAAAATGGGTACCCGAGTTTTGAAAAATGGTTACCCATTTTTTTCTTTCAAAAAATGGGTACCCATTTCTAAAAAATTCAATTTTATTTTATTTTTTTTCAAAATTTGAAAACTTAAAAGTGACATTTAAAATCGCCCCAAAATTTTAAAAAATATTTTTTTTTTAGAAACGGGTACTTGTTTTTTAAAAGTTATAAATGGGTACCCGATTTTTGAAAAACGGGTAGTCGTTTCTAAAAAATTTAATTTTTTTAATTTTTCAAAAATGAGTACCCATTTTTTGAAATAAAAAATGGGCATCTGATTTTTTTAAAGTGGGTGACCATTTTTTAAATTTAGGATCCAGTACCTAAGCCTAATACGGGTGGGCATTTTTTTAAATTGGATACTCATTTCTAAAGAGGTCTCATTCTAGAAAATTGCAACCCAACTTTGTGCATTCACTCTTTATGCCTCATTTAAATTTGGGGTAAGTGCAAGAAGTTGGGTCTCAATTCCATAGAAGTCCGCAGATTGAGATCGCTCTCTTTTAGAAATGGGTTCCCATTTTTTAAAAATGGGTACTCGTTTTAAGCTCAAGTGCCCAATCCAAAATTTTAAAAATGGGCACCCATTTTTTATTTTCAAAAAGCGAGTACCCATTTTTGACAACATAAAAAAAATTATTTTTTAGAAACGAGTACCCGTTTTTGAAAAGTAAAAAATGGGTACTTGTTATTTTTAAAAATGGGTACCCATTTTGTACTTTTAAAAAATGGGTATCCATTTCTAAAAATTCAAAAAAAAATTGGGGGGCATTTTTATGGGTCGATTTGACTTTTTCAAAATGGGTACCTATTTTTTGAATTTCAAATAATAGGTGCCTAATTCTTACAACATGTGGTGAGATTTTTTCCTCCTACCTCAGATTTTTGTTTGGGATAGGCTTGGTGAGACAAAGCTTATGCCTTGACCTGTCAAGATTTGGCTAAGACATTGAACTAACAAATTCACACCTTGCCATAATTTTTAGAGGGTCTTCTCGATCAATTTTTTTTATGAAATAAAACCCATTAGAGGTCTAACCATCCTGATTTCAGAAATATAAATTTTATATTGCTATAATTTTATTAACTATTTTTGCATTATTTTTTAATGAAAGGTGATACCTAAATCTAAAATAGTGAAGTTCACTAAAAATTTAATAACTTTTTTATTTTAAAGTTTTTCTTAAATTAATTTATATGTCATCAATCAAAGTACAATTCTTTTGAAGTTAAAAAAAAGAGAATTTTTTTTAAAAGTGAAATTTTAATCAAATTATGGTGTTCATACATGAGACGTTTTGAACTTTACCTTTATAGCCAATTAATAATTAATAAAAAATTATTCAATAAAAAATTAAGGAAGAATATTGTCATCAATCTTAGGTGTATTAGGTAACTCCCTTTACAAGGATTTATGAAAATTTATTTATTTATGTCAAATTATGGTGTCTGTACATGAGTGTGGTATGGTTCTAAAATAGACATTTTGAAAAACTTGTTTTTAAAGATCCATACCAAAAATAAATTCTATCATATGGGTACACAAATAAATTACATATTCAAAAAGTAGATTCCGAATAGTAAAATTTTTATTTCTAAACTTTTTTTATATTCAATCTCCGAATGCCTCAAATTTTGACATCAATTGACTAGAAATTTCAAAAATAGGAAAAACAATTCCACTTTTTGGCAAAAAGTGAGACCCAACTTCTTGCACTTACCCTTTGCAATATTTTAAATGCATTGCACCAACAAGACTAGATCTTTACTTTACTAAAGCCACAAATATGGTTTACACTATTGGACATAATGTGGTTACAGTGTAAGTTCTTCAACACTAATCAACCTTTCGCTATTTTCATTTTGTGGCTCAATCATATTCCTTGTAAGATGCTTTTTATAAATGAAGACAATAAAGTGTCTATGAGTAAAACTGAGATTTTAAATCAATTTTATGCAGGTTCAACCAACATGCAATAAACATATGTGGATAGTAATCAAAAGATGCCTAGCAAGTAAGGTTTTAACATGTCTTCCTATCTCAAATTTGAAGGCATTCACATCAAAAGAACACATTATTGATATATTTTCATTCTAATTTGTCTAATATTTTTAGCACCTTATCTTGAGTGTGTGTTTGTATTTGTGTAGTTCAAACTGGTAACCTAGAATTTTAATCATTTTCTATTACTCACGTTTGCACACTCACACAAAAACATATTATCATCCAACTTATGAAACCCCCTATATATGTGAATCTACCATATCCAAAAATAAATTATAGCAACCAAAATGTTACAAAAAAGCTATCTATTGTATCATCATTGCAGACCCAATTCATTCAATTTTCTAGCCGCCAATTTTCTTTTTCTAGATGCACCTTCATTTTTCTTAAATTCCTAGTAGCCAAACATTTTACCAAAGACAACATTCTTGGCTAGTAACCTTTAAGATAGGTGTTAAGAGCTCATTTAGTTAATACAATTATTTAGTCAAATATCTCACTTAATATATCACTTTCTATATTATTGCGATGACAAATTGGAATGTGAACCGCTGCCAAATTATTCCCAAAATTGTGCCAATCGAGTTACACAGAATAAACTATAGAGAGCCCCTACATAGATATCGAGATGTGTTTCATGCTACCCTCTCATAGAAATTGATTTCATTGACCAAATTTGGAACCTAAAACTTACATCAATCTTGGTCACAAGAACTTGATTTATTCAAGGACCATTGGGAGGTTCACATAAAAAAATCTCCATAAATCACTTGTGACAACTAGCCCAACTGCTAGACACAAGCTCACCCTCAGTATCACTTTCTAAGGCACCATGATGACAACATTAAAACAAAAACCACATTCAAACCATTCCCGAAATTGTGCCAATTGAGTGACAAAGAAATGACTTTTGCAAGTCCCACATAACAATTGGGATCACATTCTGCTCTTATAGAACCAATGTCATTGACCAACTAAGAAATCTGAGACTACATCCATCTTGATCACAAGCAATGACTTTACTCAAGGGCCATGGGGAGCTTCCAATAATAAAAGCGCCCTTGTCACTTATGATGAGAAGTCTAAGAGCTAGATGCAAGCTTGCCCTTATGATCATTATCAATGCCACCACATCAACACATTAGAACAAAAATCAATACCAAACCATTTCCGAAATTGAACCATTAGAGTGATAAAGAAGAAACTTTGGGGAGATCCCTTGCAAAGAAATCAAATTCTTTACAACCCTCTAATAGAAATGACGCCAATGAAAAAATTTGGATTCCCAAAATCATATCATTTTTTAACACCTACACTAAATCTATTAGAGGGTTGCCAATAGCTTTCAATATCAAAGCTCTACTATTCATCATGAGTATATTGCAAATTTCTAGTACTAAGCATCCCCCTAGTGTTGGACATGGGATCTCCATTAGATCAACTTCAAAATCATTGAAAGGCACTTTGGAATAACTTATTACACTATGTATGATGCACAAACAAAATAACTATTTTACACCTAGTGGCATACCAAAATTTGTTTCAAAAATAATGACCATCGTCAAAACTTAGATATTATTTGGACATTGTTGACATCGAACATTCGATGAGGATTTCCATCAAAGACATAGCATTCTCATCGAATCAACTATTTTTTGACATCCTTATTGGTGGAAATTTTGTCAAACTTGTGATGAGGATTTCCATTGAAGACATAGCATCTTGTTGAAACTAACTCTTTTTGGATGCCATATTTTCCATGCAAAACAACCCCTTTTTTGATGCCAACATGAGTCAAAATTTTGATGCACAAGTTTCTTGTTAAAAAATCAACCAAAAATGAATGACAATGCCTTTCGTTGAAACTTCAACCAATGGGCTTAGAAAAATCAACCATTGAGCATCAAAAAATGAGCTCAATTTTAGTAGTGATGTATATATTACTGCCACATCTAAACCCCTAATTACCACTACCTTTCCCTCCAATTATTGTCATTAAAAGCCCCAAAAATAATTGCACATGTACTAATAGTTGGTCGCACATGTACTAATAAATGATCACACATGTACTATTATTTGATCAATTTTTAGTTTTCTTGATTGTTGATTAGTGGGCAAAGTTAACCTTGGTAGCTACTAGGTTTTTTCCCTAGTGGTCTAATATAAGTAATTGTGGGTAGCAAAATAGACCTTATAGTGATACATTCAAGATGTCCCATCAATATATATCCCTCACAAGATACCTCTAAATTTCAAACAATAACCCCTCAAGTCATGCTATTCATCTTATCACTTTTTGGAACAATTTTAAAGACCTTCACATGTGACATCATATTTCCTCTGTATGTCTATTCATCATGTTGATTTTGAATTACCTTTTCCTAGAATTTTCTCTATCGATATTTTTGGGAGTTGCATTTAAATAAGTTTCTTGGCATTAGTAAAGGAATCAACAAACAATTATTAAGAGTAATGGGGTTAATGCAAAATAGTAATTTATGGTCTAGTGGAATGTTGAATCTGTCATGACCCCTCCTAAAAGGGAACCCTACAACTTATAACTGAATAAAAATAGCCCTAAACGATGGCATTTATACTATAGATATTTAAATATATATCTAATAAACATAATAGAAAAATCACTAATAAACATAATATAAACCAATATATATAATTAATAACCAATGAGCACTACATAAGTTAGCCACCACATCATTGAGACACATCCACTCAAGTTAGGGTCAATAGTATTTTAAAAGTAAATGAGGTACGAAGGAAAGGACATGATCAAATATTCCATTCCAAATAAAAGCGGAATAAGGGACAAAGGAAGAAGAACATACCAAGCTTATTTGATGAAAGTTGATACATATACAAAGGCCAAGACATATTTAAAAAGGAGACCCTATAATTATTGCAAGACCAAAACCATGGAACACCATAACATCACCTTTTAAAGGAACAATGCAAATGGAGTATTGGAATTCATGAAAAAGGGTCAAAATAATAAGGAGGACAGCAAAAGGAAATGATAATTAATTTGCAAGTTAAAGTTATCAATATAAAGGGGCATAAAACTATAAGTTAATCTTATATACAAAATTATTATTATTATTATATATATAGCTATACATATAATTCAAGAAATTGGAATTGATTGAAAATAAATACCAATTCTATACATTTCCAAAGTATAGAATGAATAGTTGAAGCTATTTATAAGACCCTAAATTGGAAACTAGGAGTGATTAGAAACACAAATAAAAATGGGACATTAGAAGTGGTATCAGAGCGTCTTTCTTGCTAGCCTATGGAAAGTAACTAGTGCAAAAACATCAAAGACATCAAAAAGTGTTAGAAAGGGAAGGAAGGAAATAGTCTGCCAACATGAAAAACTAAATAAGAAATGAATTGAAAGATTTCATGGCAAAAACAAATCGAACTACTCAAGCACTCATGGAAAAAACTGAAAGAAACACTCAAGCTATAATCAAGCAAAGTGAAACAAATTGACTTCTCCTAGAAGCTATTTGTAATATTTTAAAAAGTGAGAAGGATACAAATTCTCACCAATCTGAGAATGATGATAATAATAATAATCAATTACATACGTCAGAACCAAAGTGCAGAGCCACAAGACCCTCATTCCTACTTGGAGAAGAACATCAAGATGAGGACAGGATAAAATGAAGTAAATAATAAAAATGACATTATAAATGAATACTCTAAAATTGATCTTGAACTTAGGAAGAAGATACCATTTAAAGATTATTGTGATGCTCAAATGAAGTCACTATCTAATGGGAAGAGATAGATACACCATGAGAAGGGACTAAAAGAGGAGATAAATAAAGTCAGTCTCCCTGTTGGTGTTTTGAAATGCTACAAGTTTCAAATTACCCCGATGAGAATATGGTACATCTAGGGGTAGCTAACTCCCATCCTTAACATATCATTTTAGACATTGGGCCAACTATAAGGCTTGACCCTTCTTCTACTTCAAGTTCTGCAAAACCTAGGTGGATGGACCTCAAATTCAATTAATATGGTACCAATGTAAAAACATATTCCTGAATCTAATAAGAAGATTTAACCCTTAATTCTCCTATTAACTCATGCAATGACATAGATCTACACTAGTTAAATGCAAGACAATGCAATTCATAAGCTGAGTGAGGGCAACACTTTTCAACTCTTCAACATGAAAGGAAAAAACATTTGATTAATAATGTTGAATTCAGCAAAACCCCAAATATGCAGTAGTAAGAACAAATTGATCCTGTAATTGACCAGTGCCTTATCTATTGGGCAATTCCATGAATCTAATGCATGCATCTGTGATATCAATGATATGTTTCATACACCAAGACATCAAATCTATCCTATCACTTTGTGAATCAGACATTGGTGTTCATCAAGACCTCATTCTCATGATATTTCCTTCTCAAATAACCAACAACCCTGTTAAACACATCAAGCATTTACTTGGCTCTTTGTTCCAACAGGAAAACATATATGACATACAACCTTAAAGGGATGCAAATGGGTCTCATTTCTTTGTTCCTAGACCACATAAGAGTATAGATTACTAAGATAGGAGACGAGAATCAGAATGAAACTAAATTTTTTTTTGCTCATTCCTATTCATTTCTTTGAAACAATACATTTGAATGATTAAAATCAAAACATGAAAACACCTAATAGATATGAACTTTATCTATTCTCTTCACTACTGTTGTTCATACAAGTAAAAAATGTTGAATAATGGTGTCTCAGTAGTGAGAATTTTTTCTCAAAAAATTGGAACCAACCTCTATAATAGACAAGAAGTAAATTCTCGAATCTGATCTAAAGACAGCATGTGTCCACTTGAAATTCCATCCCTTGTAGTGAAAAGAATCTCTCTAATCTCTCTCTCCACATGATCTAAATTAGTTTTCATCACTTTCCTATAACTAACTTAAAAAATCTCTTATTCAATGATGAAAATCATTTTGTTTGCCAAAATTCTAAGAACCTCATGAAATGCTGGTAAAATTTTGGGTTTAAATTGAATAAATATGATCAAAATCAACCTCAACTACATTCTTACCATGTTTTATCAAGCCTATAACTGCATTTTCAATTTTCACCCATTTCACTAAGAAGGCCCCAAATTTTACATTTCTACCTATAACTTGAACTAGTGAATTCATGTACGAAAAAAAACTCCATAATCAGAAAGTTTGTCTTCTCCTGGTTCTAGCGATGTATAATAAGCCTATATTTGCCTCTCAAAAACCCCCAGAAATGCCAATTATAAAATCATACCCTTGCTACATGGCTCAGGTCTGCACTTCTAAATTTTCAAAAATTTAAGATTTCTAAAGTTTACACTTTAGAAAATAACTTGATAAATTTAAAAAACTTTGTACATGGCCTTTTTTTGCAAAAAATAATTAAAATTTATTTTTTATTATTTTCAAAATTTAGCTACCCCATGCATCTCGCGTCAAACTTGGTTTGACTAGGCTGCCACATGGCAGCATTTGATTGGCCTATCTATCCATCCAGTCAACTACCACCTCATCTCTGACCTGGGCTCACTACCACGTGGTGTTGAGGTGCATTCCTACTTTGCTTAACCTCCCTGCATCTCTATATTGCAGTCAAGTGCTAGCTGTAAAATCTCACCACATGGTAAAATCTAGAGTGCCCATCTCAAACCTACCACATCAACTACATCTAGGCTTGTGTGCCATGTGGCAGCTTTGCACTTTCTTGCATTACAGTCAATAGCTATTGACTATGTAAGTGGGGAAGCACCGTTGTGACACGTGGCACATCGCACCACATCAACTCCTCAGAATCTATGCTGCACTAGAGTCTCCTACCACTTTTCTCATGTCAGTTTATTGTTCTAGTGACACATGTCATCTTAGGATATTCCTAGCAGGTCCCAGTCATCCCTGACATTATCATGTTCTAACTAGAGCCACATGTCAAAATTTCCTTACATCTTCTCCTAGCTTGGCCGTGGGTGGGGCCCTTACACGTGAACCTTGCCTTCTAAAAGGTGGTGTCTTATAGACATCAAACAAAGTGAGTGTTATTGGATTTAAACACTTAATGGAAACTTCACCCACTCAATGTCGGACAAAACCTTTTCATGGTTTTTCACCATATTCAGCCTTTGTTGACATCTCCAGTTCACATCTGAGGCTTAAGATCTTGTCTTCAAATGTTGCCTTCCTTTTCACACACTGCCTTGGGCTCTCCCACCGTAGGCTTTCCTTCATATGTCATGCCTTTCATTTCTACTTTAAAACCTGCTTTACCCTTAATGAAATAAATGTATAGATTGTATTTTGTTGAAGCAGGATTAAATTTATTGGTATCATGCTTAAAATATCAACCGTGAATCAACATTTATGGAGGGATCATTGTGACTAAAACATCTGCTATGTTCCATGCTTATTGACTACTATTCTGCAATTCTCGCTTTGCTTTCTTACACTGCCTTGTTCTTTTCATGTGTGGGCTCTTCTTGCATTCTCCAACTCTTCCTATGGAATGAATTCTTTTTAACTGTAGTCTCTCATGCTTGCATAGTTATGGCTTCTTTTTGGCTCATCAGTGACAAGCAACTCTAATTCTATGTCATGTCTAGCTTTAAGAATATCATTAGGTATGCTTGCAATTAGCTCTTGTAATTGCAGTAGCTACTCTCGTGTTCCTCCTTGCACTTGAAATGCCTACTGATTCATCCTCATCATATGGTCTTCCTCTGTAATCTCCCCCACTTACTTCTGTGCTATCCTTTAATGTGGTATTCCTCATTTGCTGACCTTTGTCTTTTTGCATGGACATCTTCTCACAAAAAAACATGGAAGGAGCACTTCATGGGGAACTCTGCCTCTGTATGGACTGAGACTTATGCTACAACCTCAACCTTTGATGCATGGCATGGGCTACTTCCCTTGCTGGTTGCGGCCTCTTTAGATGGCTTCCTTTGTCACCTTCTCACCATTCACTTCACATGTTGCTTGATTAACATTCACCACTAAGTTTTTATTTTCAAGACTAAATTTTTTTAATAAGTATAAGGGATGGAGCACCCCTTGTAGTCTCAAATTCACAAAAGTTAAAATCTTTTGGGATACCATTTATTGGATTTTGAGCATACTTTAGCTTTTGATTACACCATATATCTCAAGCATAGACAATAAAAAATCACTTTCAACACATACTGCAATCTTTCCCAGATAAACTATTATTTTTGTTTTCTCTGCATTTATAGTGGTTCTCCCTTGAGAGCACTTTTTACTACAACTTGGCAGCTATGCCAATTGTCACTCCACTAAAGCCCCACATCCATATATAGGGTTTACTATGCTTCCACCAACTTCATATAAAGCAGATCTGAATATAAATGGTCTAAAATGGTTTGGACTAGAATTGAGAAGCTTCATAAGGCCAAATCATCTATATAACCTATCTAGGAAAATTGTTGCATCCGCTTCCCATCCCCAATGGAGAGCTCGAAATTACTTATAAGATGATAACACATAACCTATCTTGCAATTTAATTTGCATATTCTCTTGTAAGGTCTTAGTCCTTAATGAGAATTGTATAATTCCATCATACTCCAAATTATCATGACAAAGCAGCAATGAAGAGTTTGCACATATTGCTAATTTGATGAAATCAGTCTAGCCCAAAATGGGTCTGGCTAAAAAAAATTTATTTTCAAACAACTAAACTATCAAACTGATCCATTAGTCATCTGATACAGATTAAAATTAAATACAATCATTGAATTGTCATCTATAAGACATTTTGTTACTTTTTTGCAGTTGTCAACTTTATACCAAGAGGTCCTTTGATTGGCCTTAAAAATTGACCAGAACACTTGATCAAGCTCTAGAATTGAACACAAAAATTCTCTGTTCCACACACTCTTACCCCATCAAAACTCATCTCATGATGAATTCTCAGGCAAAAGATATCGACTGTCAAAGTTTCCCTTTCAGAACTACCTGCAAGAAAACATGTTAGAAAGTAATAAAACACATTTGGATTTTGCTTTGAAAATTGGCCAAATTGACACTTGGGAGAACAAAAATTGGGGCATTGGTTCATTTTCATGAGGAGAGTATAAATCTGCAATTTGGGCTCGTGACAAATAACATGATGCAAATGGAAAGCGCTCAAATTCGACTACTTAGAATTTGCAAAATAAAACAATGGTAGAAAAGTGGTTTTTGCAAATGGAATGGACCGAGGAAAGTGTGCAGATAGATTCATCAAGTAATAAAAATTGGAAAACTTAAAGTATTTTCAGAGTATAACATAATGCTACAATCCATTTGATTTCACCTAATACAGATTCAGAGTTATGACATCACAAACATGGGTACTCACAAATTTTCACTTCTTGACACCAGTAAAGAGTCAAAAATTGCATTTAGAATCGCATTTGAAAACTGATCAAATAGATTTGTAATAAGCTCAAAATTGAAATGTTGCAAGTCTCTAACCTCTAAAATGTAACACAAAAGGAATTTCATCATTTTAGTCAATTGGGTCAAAGTTATAACAAGTCAAACAGGGCTTCCTAGAATTTAGAACAATTCACATTAGCATGACATCAATAAATGACCAAATTTGAGGGATTCAAAACCTAGTCAAACAGATTTGAAACAACTCAAAATTTGAAACATAGGTTCTCTAGTATGGACACTAAACACTCTCCAGGTGGCGAGTCATGACATATTACTAGGTGCAAGATATTCAATTGCAAACACAACCTCATGTCACTGTTCAACATTTAAGTGAATGCAAAATTGGAAATTGCTCAAAACGGGACTTCAAAAAATGGCTCAAAATGACAATTTATCATCATGGGACGAGTGGATATACTAAATGCATGGTGTTAGAAACATTAAACACCTCATAAGCTTCTCAAGTATAGCTAGGTACATATGCATCAAAAAGCATTTGTAGGGCTTAATTTTCAATGGTACTAAAAATTAGGGCTTCAATTTTGAGTCCCAACACTCCCAAAATTTGATGGATCAAAAAGAACTACAACACACTCATGGGTACAACTATTGGATACATATACTTCCTTGAATCCTATGATAGAAAAAGGTGCCATTCAATTTGTTTTCCTCCATTTAAAAGGAGTGGCACAAGATTGGTGGCAACATGGCCTTAACAACTAAGGACATAAAAAATTAAGAGTTATGATGAATTTTCCCAAAAACTCATAAACCAATTTTATTGAATAGATGTAGAATGGTACTTCAAAAGATTAACCCAACTTAGACAAGAAGGATTGGT
>CM053783.1:209277552-209452552 GCA_028749045.1 Cupressus sempervirens
CTGAAGTAGAAGGTGCTTCAAGAGGGGTGGCAACCTTCTAGAACCCAGGTGCTAGTAATGCTTGTCTTATTTGTAGCTCAAAGTTCTATCTTATAACTAAGCATAAGATAGGTGATAGGAAATGGAATATTATTAATGTTTATGCCCCTAACACGAGAAATGGTAGACACACCTTGTGGGAGGAGCTATCAGTTTTTATTTTTCAAAACAAGAATACCTTTTGTATGGTAGATTTCAAATCACCCTTATACCCTTCAGAGAAAATTAGAGGAATGATTGATTTTACTGATAGTATGAAGGATATGGCTAACTTTATAAATAATAATGATCTTTTGAATATGGAGATGCATGGAGTGAAGTTTACATGGTCAAATAATAGAAAAGGGGTTGACCTAATCCAAGTTAAACTAAATAGACTTTTGGTCCTAGTAGGGTGGAAAGGATTAACATCCTCCTCCCATACGAGACTACCCAGGACAGTTTTAGATCATCCACCAATCCTTTTTAATTGGAAAGAAGATTCCTTGGGGGGGGGGGTAAGACCTTTTAGATATGAAATTATCTGGCAATCCCATCATGATTTTATCTCTAGAGTGGCTGAGTGGTGGGAGATAAGAAATAGAAGGGACTGTGATGTATATACTCTCTATTAAACTTGACAATGTAAGAAGAAATGTGGTGCCCTGGAAAAAAAGGTTTTTCGAGGACATTTTTAAGACCAAGGTGGAGGTAGAAGGGATGTTAGGTAAACTCTAGAAAGCTATGGGGGAAGGCATACCAATGAATAACATGATCCAAGAAGAGGGGAACTACAGTAAATTTTGGAAGGAAACTTTGAGTAGAGAGGAGATTTACTAGAAATAGAGATCAGGTGAGTTATGGCTTAACATGGGGGATAGGAATACTGAATTTTTTCATAGATCAACTTCAATCAATAGATGAAGAAATACTATTGATAGAATTAAAGATGATAATTGTGTGAAGCTAAAAAAACTTGAAGAGAAAGGGAACTGGGTGATGGCTTACTTCAGTAACTCCTTCAAGGAAGAACAAAGGGAATTCAGAGAGGAGGATCGATAGTGGTTGATTGAGACTATGCCCTCAGTGATCTTGATTGAAGAGAATGAAGAGGTTGTGCAGATGGTGAATAAGGAGGAAGTCCATAGAGTTGTGTTTTCCATGAAAGCTTATAAATCCCCAAGTCCAAATGGTTTCCCATCGATGTTCTTTTAGCACTTTTGGGAGATTATCAAGTTAGATCTCCTCAGGGTGGCCCATGACTTCTTTAGGACTGGAAAGCTTCTCAACTAGGTCAATAAAACTTTCATTTCTCTAATTCCCAAGGTGAAAGACCCAAAAGTTCACTCTAACTTTAGACTGATCAACCTTTGTAACACCACCTAAAAGATTTTCTCTAAAATTTTGGTGAATATGTTGAAGCCGTTGCTACATAAGTTTATTGGGAAAACCTAGAATGGGTTTGTCCCAGGATGACAAATCTTGGATGTTGTAATAGCGACGCATAAAATTTTGCACTCTATGGAGAAAAGTGGTAATCCTAGTATGGCCTTGAAACTGGACATCTCTAAAGCTTATGATACTATCAATTGGACCTTCATGTATAAAGTTATGGAAAGGATTGGCCTAAGTCAGAAGGTTATTAGAATGGTAAAATCAATGGTGGAAACTATTAACTATTTTGCGATGGTTAATGGGTCATCTTGGGGAAACTTTGGGGGGGTGAGAGGTCTTAGGCAAGGTGGTCCTATCTCTCCCTACCTATTTATTATGGTCATTGAAGTTCTAGGGAGAGCATTTATGAGGAAATGGGAGGGGGGAATAATCAAAAGGATTAAACTTGCATCAACTTTACCTCCTAAAGTGATCCAACAATTTGTGGATGACACCTTCCTTAGTGGGGAGTTCTTGATGGGTGAAGCAAGAGATTGGAAGTTAGTGCTGGAGATATATGCTATGAATGCAGGATAGAAGATTAATTTTGACAAGAGTAAAGTGTTCTTCTTTAATACCCCTCTAGACCTTCGACAAAGGATTGTTAATATTCCAGCTTGTAATGTTGTTGAGTTACCAAATACTTATTTATGTCTTCCTTTAACTATGAAAGAGGTTACTATTAACTTTTGGAATAGTATTTTGGAAAGAATGGAGAAGAAGCTGATTGGATGGAAAGGCAAAACTCTGAGTAGTGTAGGTAAATTGAAACTTTTGAACTCCTCTCTCCAAGGATTACCAGTGTACTTCCTATCCATATTCAAAATTACTCAATGTATGGCTAATGAATTAGGAAAAAAATTCAACATAACTTCCTTTGATCTGGGGGAAGGAAGAAGATAAGATTAAACTTGGTTAGTCAAGATACAATTTGTAAACCTAAGTATAGGGGAGGATTTGGAGTGAGGAAGATGACTGATCTAAATAATGTGCTTCTCACAAAGATGGGGTGGAATTTGATGAAGGGAGATTCTAATTAGTGTAATATAATAAGAGCTAAATACGTTGGTAATCTTAATTTGTCTTACTCTACCTAGATAAATGATCTCCTTATGGGCTCTAAAATCTGGGGTAACATTGTGAGAAATAGAACCCTTTTAAAGGAGGGATTAAGGTGGCTTGTGGAGAATGGTAACTAGATCAATTTTTGGGAGGATTCATGGCTTATAGATAAACCTTTATAAAAAAAAAAGTTTGGGTCTCTCCAATATAACCTCCAAGACATAGGGGGTAGAATGGTTGTGGATTATATTGGCCTAGGAAGAAAATGGAAGAACATGAGGTTGCAATAGAATGACTTGATAGGAAGGGTTGTGACTAATGAGTTAAATTCTTTGTTGGAAGAGTATAGGATCTTGGGAAGAGATAGGATTGATGAGTTCATTTGGAGGGCCACCTCGGCTAGGGAATTCTCGATTAAATTTTCCTACAAGCTAATGTTTGATAAATCTCTTGAACCTAATGACTGGGGAAATGTTTGGTTTAACCATTTAATCCCAAAAATTAACATTTTATGGTGGACCAATATCCATGGGAAAATTCTCACTATTGACAACTTGAGAAAGAGGGGATTCCAAATACCTAGTAGATGTTGTATGTGTAAGAGGGAGGAAGAGAGCATCAACCACCTATTTCTACATTGCAGCTTTGCTTCCAAGGTGTAGGGGATAATTATCTAGAAGTTAGAGGGGAATTGGGTGTTTAGTGAGGATATGGGGCATTTGGTGAAGTGGCAGGGGCCCTTCACCCACCCCCTGCTTATCAATTTGTGGAAGATTATTCCCTCCCAGGTGTGTTGGGGTATTTAGAAGGAGAGAAATAATAGGGTGTTCAAAAATGAGGAAAGAGAGGTGAAGGTCAAGGTTGATATGGTATTCAAATTGATAGTTAATAACATTAGATTCAACAATTAGAGAAAACTAGCATTCCCCCCTTCAACCCTGGAGTTTAGAATTGTGAAGTGCTAGTCATTGATGGATGGGATTATAGAGATTGACAACTATAATCTTGTGGCTAGAAAGAGAACTCGATGGAAACCATCACCTACTAACTGGGTCAAACTTAATTTTGATGGTGCTACTAGAAAGAAGGGATCAGTGGGGGGAGGGATTGTTAGGGTCTATAAGGGAAGGATGTTGTTGGCTTATGCTAGCCTGTTCGAGAAAGTTTCAAATAAAGATTGCAAAAGTGATGACTTGATACTAGGGTATAAAGTTTGTCTTGAGTATGGGATGGTAGGATGTGCAAGTTGAAGGTGATTCTAAAGTCATTATTGAGACCGTTAAAGGCAATATGAGGGAGGGATGGGCTATTTAAAGTATTATTGATGATATCAAGTACCTATTAGCCACCCTCAATAGGTTTGATTAGAATCACATTTTTTGGGAGGGAAATAGCATGGTTGATGCTATGGTGATGATTGGCTTAAAGCTAGAAGGGCTAAGAGGTTGGAGGAACTTGAGTGCTTTGAAAAATTTGGTGAGGGAGTTAGTGAATAAAGAATAAATAATGATGAATCCTAGCTGGTTACTATGTATAATGTTGTTGAGATGGCGGGGATGAAATGTACTTGATGCTTATGTGGTAAGGAGAAAAGGCTTGGGTACAAGCAATAATTATAACTCATCGCCCAAAAATTGGAAGTTTGAAATGGGGGATTTTTTTATTCATTTCCCTTTATGGAGTATCTTACACCATGCAGAAAAAAGATTTTCTTTTATAGATTTGTGGTGTATTAGGAATGATGGAAATGATTGGGAAAAATATCATGGTGGCTGACTCATGATATTTCTCACCAATTTGGTAGGTCCCATTATTACTATTAATTGTAATTATCATCCCCGTTTAAGGGTTTATCTTTCTAAGAGTGAAGTATTTTTTAGGGACTGGGATTTGAATAAAGAGACAGGAGAGAAAAAATTATAGAGATGGGAGGTGCCTTGATGCATATTAAACCAGCTATGATAGATGATAGTGTGAGAAAGCCCTTGGTCTAGTACATTCTGAGGGAGGGTAGTTTTGTCCCCTTCATGGAGACTCCCAATGGTCACGACAAGAATTTTTCTATGCAGTTTGTTAACTCATGGGAGTATCGCAAAGTGACAATTGATGGTATCTTGTTTCACATTTTGGAGGAGGTCATTGCTGTGGCGACGAACATGGTGATGACGGGAAGAAAATGGTAGAAGGCAACACAGATGACTGATGAAACAAGTCTGCAATGTTTCTTTGTGGAAGGAGATTAATAGGTTCGACACAAAGGGGGTTTCATGAGGGAAAAATTTCCTAACCCATGGAATGAGGTTTGTTAATTCTGATGAAATATCTTACCTTGGAAGGAAGGTATGGAGTTTTCTACTACTACCATTTTTCTCTTCTTAATCATTTCTGACACCATGATTTTCTTTCACTTCCCTTCTTCCTGCTACATTATCTTGAGGATACTATTGTTGATATGAAAGATAAAATGAGAAGGGGGGTTAATTTTACTAGTCTACACCAAGGTTTAATTTTTAGGTTGTACCAATTTCACCTTGCCCTGGTCCTCCTAGGATTGTGGAAGTTGATATTCCTATTCACCCAAACCCCAGGCCCTAAATGGCCCCACTTAAGATTATGGGTCCTAGAGCCCCTACCCCTCAACCCTTTCCTAGTGGGTCCCTAGTGAATCCCTCCCCTAGGGGAATGAAAATGAAAATCTAAGGAAAAAATGTACACAGAATCAGAGGATGAGGGGTGAGGGGGAGGGAGGAGGTCAAGGAGGTTTTTAAAGTCTTAGGCTAAGAGAAAGTTAAGGGAGGGAGCCTCATAGGAGGAGGAATCAGATTCTAAGGATTCGGGCTGCCACAAAAGAAGAATGAAGGAGAAAACTAAAAACTTTGGAGTTGGAGGTATGGAGGAGGTTGAAGAGGAGATTTCTGATTCCTCTAGGTTGATCTCAAGTAATGGCAAGGAGAATAAGGAGGTGTTGCATGTCTCAGCGAAGGTTGTGCTTGAGTGTGTGGACCTTAAAAAAGATCAATTCTTTGAAATGGTGGATAGGATTCCTTCCCCTGTTACGATCTATTAAGGCAAGTTCTAAAAAGGCCACTAACCCCATTGATGTGCAGGACACTCAGGCTGATAGAGACAGACATATGGGCAATTTGGATAAGGCTAGTAATGGGTTATAGGAGAGAATCCAAACACTGGAGGAAAGAATGGGACTATTAACCAAGTTTATGGTTAAAGTCACTCATGTGAGGACTACCACTCTATGCCTATTGAAGGATGCCGAAAGGGACCTGCCCAAGGAGGACTCCAAGTTTCTTTTTGACTTCCTGGTGGGAGACTAGGAAAATGTCCTTCTGGGGAGGAAGGAGGTCCAGAAATCTTAAGGGTTCTCCCCTTCATTTATTTTTGCATGTTGTTAATCAGCTAGTTTACAAACTTTTTCGGTTTTAAGGGTATCATGCCTTTGCTTTTGTTAAGTGACTTCAATTTATTAACGTGCATTTTGTTTAAAGCTTGTAGTTACTTTTATAATTATAGTATAAACTTTTGTTTCTTGTTAATGAGAATTTTGTTTAAAGCCTTTAGTTACTATAATAATTATAGTATAAACTTATGTTTTTGTTTGAAAAAATATTAGGGGTTAGTTATGTTCTGATGGTTATCTATTGGTAGTCATCTAGTTTGTTTGTAATGGGAAAGCCCCCTCGTTTTGACTACTTTTATTTAAAATAAAAAAACAAAAACAAGTGCTAAACATATGACGCAATAGAATTTGAAGTGGGTTATTAGCCAGTATAGGAGCAAAGGCATACGGAATCCCTGATATGACTAGTGATTGGCATGTGATAGGAGGATGTTGTGGGAGCATGAATGCGAACATCTATCCATGGCAACAAGCACTAGCTAGCCAGTGCAATTGAAATGTTAAGTTCTACCACAAATGTTATCTCATATTAAAAATAATAGTGAGGAGGAATGATCTCTATTTTTGTTAGAGTTAGACTGCATAGTACACACTCTCTTGACATTGTCTTTATTAGGATACTTTTGATAGATTCTATTGGTCTAATTTTTCACAAGTGTAGAGAAATTCTAAAATTTTGGTGAAAAATGATTTAAGTCATTGTATCATGCAGATTAGGGTTTTGTTCCTTATAATTTTTTCAAATTTTTAGGTTACCCTAGTCATGCCCTGGTTCATGTGTTGTTTGAATTCTTTTAAATTCTCAAGGTTTGTCTCTAAGATAGTCATTGAAATGCCATAAGTGTGTAAAAACCCTAGGTCTTTTTCAAAATTTTAAAAGGGTTTGTAAAGCACTTAAATTCTTCCCTTTACAATCTTATAGTGTAGGGTTTCCTGTAAGAATGAAGTACCTTCTTGTTCATGCTTCTATGGTCACGTTTCACCGAGCAGCGTAAAGGCGTAAAAGAGTTCATGTTTTATGGGGATACACTTATGCTTTCTGTAGTAGAAAAATAGTTCATCTTGAGGTTCCCTGATCATATGCTTGATCCTTGGGCAAAGAGACATAAAGGGTTTCAATGATTGGGAAATGGTCTTATAGCTCTACGGTGATAAGTTGAGTAGGTGAACGAAAGGGGTTTGATAAGGTGTTTCCACTCATACATTATTCTATTGAGCAGGGGAGCATAAAAGGTTTAAGAGGAGCTATGTTAGACGGCTTTACAGGCATACGACTAAAGTGTTGAGCGAAGTGGCAGAAAGGTATTGTGGTTCAAGATCTATGCACCTATGTTCTATTGAATGGTGTGAAGGCGTAATATCCTAGTATGGGGTAAAGGATGATTTATAAGAAGGCATAAAGTGTCTTATAGTTTTACGTGTAAAAGGAACTTGTAAGAATGAAAGTGAAGTTCAATCTCGTTTACGTGCCTTCATTTCTTGAACCTGGGAACAACCATAAAGCCATATTATAACAGTGATCGTGTTAAGTGGGACATGTTGAGGTGTCAGATGGGCCCTGATGAGAACAAATCAAATGGTGACATGTCATGCATGTCAGATCGAACCAACTCATGTGGTAGATGATTTAAATTCTTCATTTTGCATGTGCCTAAAATCAATAGTGATGTTCTTTTCTAATTTTTTGAGACTCAATCCAAGTCATTAATAAGTGGAAAGAGAAATTCCTGATTATGCCTTTATGATTGCATGGTTAGCATAGGAGCGAAGAGTTGTTTCATCTTTGTCTCTTTGGTTATGAGCTAAGTCTAAGTGTATAAGTGTAAAAGAATAAACAAAGGAATGAAAAGAAGGCTTTGCGGTACTACGAGAAAGGAGAAACATAAGAGAGAGATGTCATTTGTAAAGGTTTTTCGATGTTATGAGGTTAAGGTAACTCATGCAGGCATAAAGGAGAAATAAAGAAAAGATAGACATATTATGACACCATGGGTAAAGCCTTAAATGTATGATCAGAGGATGGATATGTAAAGTGTTATGATGTCCTGAGTAATGAAGTGAGAGTAGTAGCGTAAAGAAGTTTTTTGAAGGTTTCAGTGATACGTGTCTATATCAACATAAAGGGTAAAGTGAAGATAGCAGTAAAGGCTTTATGCTCATATGAGAAAGGTTTGAAGTGTAAGAACATAGGTACCTATTGAGGAGGCTTGAGATTCTATGGTGTAAGGGGTTGCGTAAGAGTGTAAAAGATTTTTCAATATAGTGCTAAAAAAACCCTAACACTTCTATGCTTGGAGTATTCTAAAGTGTTACTAGATAGACATAAAGGATCACTAAAAGTGTTTCTGGGGTTACAAAGATTGAAAGGCTTTGACTCAGTGTATAAACGAAAGATCAAAATTTGAAAAGGGAGTGACTGAGGTGTTATGCTAGATAAAAAAATGGACAAATTCACCATAGCCAAGTAAAATAAAACACTAAAAAGTACATCAGGATCAATTTTCATGGTTGATATTGTATTAAAAACTCATGCATGTAGAATTTATTAAAAACTTGGTAGATTGTATGATTAAAACATAAATATTTGATTGAACATTCAAAATATTTCCATTTCGAAGAATTTGTGTTCTTGTTCTAAAAATTTCTCCAAGTATCCATAGCCTCATGATTTCTGTGTTACTATTGCAAGAGTTTAGAGTATAATTTGTAGAGAAAATGGCTGACAAGGAAGTCAAGGAGGTGCCTGTAGAAGAGGTAGAGGTCAAAGATGAGGGTGATGATGTTGTTAAAGTTACAACAAAAGGAAAAAGGAAGAAGGGCACTGTTAAAATACAAAAAAAGTCAAGTTAGGAAGCCAAACAAGCATGCTGAAGATTGGCTTAAAATTCTTCTAAGGTCATCGAACGCCATTTTGGAAAATGACAATATCTTCAAAGACCCTTACTTCCTAGTTAGGGATGCAAAATTCCCTAGGATTGATGGTCTTAATCAATTTTCATACTTCTACTAAAGCAAATCTAAAAATATACCAATCTACAACCCATGCATCAAGAACATGGCAAAGCTGATATTCCTAGAGGTATCTATTGATGTGGACCTATTAAAGGCATTGATAAATTCATACAATCTAGTCACCAAGACATTCCAAAGGGATAACAGGAGCTTTTTATGTACACTAGATAAAACTTCTTTCATAGAAGCTTTTGGATTAGAAGGGAAAATGGATGTGCCTATTGACATTGAAGACTTGCAAAGGAAACTTGGGAGCAATAAGACGTATTTTGTGAACGTGATGTTGCCCCACACTCCTTATAATGTAAAAAAGGTAGGGCTGATTCCAAAGAAGGTGGGGATCATTTTCCCTTGAGTAGATTCAAGAATTATTTCAAGAATACAGTATATGGGCTACACAAAGTTCTGGGAAGTGATGGTGTAGAGGATTGTGTCTATGGTTCCTTATTCTTGATGGCATGTGACATACATGACCCCTTCCACCACAAAGAATATGACTACGTGGCATTCATCATGGATAGCATGCACAATCAAATTGGCAATGCAAAGAAGGGGGAAATGAAGGATTTTAAGTTCCATCATTATTCACCATTGATGCATCTAATCTTATATTACAACATTGGTTACATCAACCAGGACTTCATTGATCAGACTTCTGATGAATTTGGTGAGTTACCTATGTAACTATGGACTCACATTTGGTATAAGAATTTCCATTATTCAAATGCACTTGTGTTCTTTAATTTGTTCAGTTCTATTATTATGAGGCAATTAGACCATACCTTCTTTAGGGCACCAAATGTTTTGAAAACTTTGCTGAGATCTTCATTTTTGGATGAGAAAACCAAATTAGATCACAACTCGGGGGATACATTTTTGTTTAAGGAGTGCACATTGATGAGAATATATGCATGCCCTCAGCCTTCTCACATTCTGCCCAAGTATTTACCCCCTAGATTGGCCATTATTGAATTCTTTTGGCAATTCCTACTGATGAACAAAGAAATGATCCCTCTTTCTCTGCACAAACCCACATTTGTTTGTAGAACTTTTAAGGTAGGCAATTTTGAAATAGGAAAAAATGCATATGAGGAGTTGAGTGAGTACCTAGGCTAGTACAAATTTGCTACTGGACCTTATAGGATGTATGACCTTGAGAACTACATTGCAAATGAGGTTAAAGTCATTAGGGGATACATCTTACCTCCAAGCAAGCCAATCCCTATGGAGGATTTGATTGCTAACATAGTAGCAATAGGGGAGGCTGATACGCTATTAGGAAAATATGCTGAAATAAGGAAGGTGGAGGAGGCCTTGAAAAGAACAAACTTTGATTTTAAAGGTTTCTATATAGAGATTCCCTACCCTGGTAACTTGAGGAAGATGGTAGAAAATTTTGAATACATCATGTCTCAGATGCCACATGAGCTAGACAAAGAAGAAGCAACTGTAAACAGAGAATCGCTTGAGCCAGATGTACAATTGGAGGTTGATGTGGAGGAGGAGCAACCATCATCTTCAACATGGGTGCCAAAGGGCAATAAGAGGTAGAAAATAATGCACATCCTAGAGAGGGTGGTAAGTAGGGCCTTGCAAGTGATGGCAAGGAATGATGAATTTTTTTTTACATTAGGCAAAATTATTTGCATCAAAGGGCTATAGATGTAGGGAAAGCCTCTAGTGATCTTCAAATTGTAGCATCAAGATTGGATGACAAGCTCATCCAATCTGAAAAATTTATGGAAGATGATGATTTCATTAAATCATCAAAATTTAAAAGTTTTCTTTATAAAATTAAATAGAATGAGCTCACATTGAGCCTCATGCTAGGAGAGGGTCCTAAGAAGAACAAATAATTAGTTGAAAAATTATTGTCCTATGACCTGTATAGTGAGGCAATGACCCTTGCAGAGGTCAGGGAGTTGGTACATAGGAGTGGTATGATTTTGATACCAAATTGGGATATTGAGAGAGATTTTGTTCTTGATCAAATGAGGAGACAAGAAAAAGCCATCAGCTATGAGACTAGTAGCAGTGAGGGATTGAAGAGGGGGTTAGGATTTAACATAGACAAAAAGACCTTAGCAGTATGGAGTGTTTCCCTAGAAACCAAAAAGCCTAAAATGATGGACATACAAGAAACTACACAAGGCAAGATGATTGTTTGGACATTAGATAATACTACTGGGAAAGAGATCACTAGCCTGGTCAAACACTTTGCACTCATGAATGAAGCAAAGGTAGATCAAATTGAGGATAGGTTAGCTGCTATATACAATGAATGTCTAAATCTCAGGAAGTTGTATGAGGAAGATCTCAAAATGAGCTTTGTGCAAAAATAGAGGATAGAGGAGTTGGAAGGGATAATTCAAAGCCTAGAAGCAGAGGTGGTATCCCTAAAAGAACAACTCAAGGCTGCAACAGAGATAGAACATACACCTAGACAAGTGGAAAAGGAAAAGCACACTGTAGAAGCAAAAGCCCAAACAAAAGAGATACTTATATGGGTAACAGTGCCAATGCCTATGGTCAATGTGGAAATAGAAGCTCCCCCATCTGATAGTGCAACAAGGAAGAATGTCATGATGAATGTACTAAGTCATAGAATATGTATCTTGAAGAGAATATCTCAAGATGCCTATTATGCATTCATCAATTTACAAGCTGTAGAACAGGTATGCAAAGAATCAATAGGGTGGCTTGATCCAATCTTCCAACAATGGGGATCATACATGAAATTCTTTGACAGGTTGATACCATTGCTAGCCAAAAAGCCAGACCTCCCTGAAAAAGTTATTGTTGTAAAAGAGGGCATGGACAAGGTGAAAGATCTACTACAATTCTTCCTAGGGAAACTAACAGCAATTCAAAATAAAATGAAAATATTGACAAATGGTTTTCATTCTTTAATTCTTTTTGTCCTTAATTCTGATAATAAAGTAAAGGACTTAAATGAATGGTTTAATTCTTTTGACCATATTTTAGACTTGCCATAGGTGGCATCTATTTTCCAAGGTGATATTGATGAATGTGTTTTTAATGAACTTATTGATACCCAATTCAAGATTGAAACTGAAATAAATAGGTTTACCATAGAAGGGAAAGTGATCATTGATGCCAGGTGGTAGAAATCTATTGGTGAATAGCAACAACCAAGACATGCGAGTGGCCTACCAAGAGAGAAGTCATTGTATGGGAAGCAATCGCAGAAATAAAGGCTTTACCAATAGGGGGCAGTTAGAGAAAAAGACAAAGTTAAAGATTTGATGCTCCAACTGTCATCTGCAACTATTTGTTGTTGTCTCTTTTTGAATTAAGGTGTCCATGATATTTTTAAAAGGGTTGTTGGACTTATTTTTGTAAAAGGACACCTACCAATCACAATTGTCCTTTGCTTGTTGCAACTCATGTCTATATAAATGAGTTTTCAAAGCATTGTGATGGTCCAAATTTTGTATGTTTTTCAATTTTCAAGAAAGTATAGTTGGTCTAATCATGTGTAGTTATTTTTTAGTTTACTTCCAATTATGTACTTTCTAATGACAGAATCAATATGAATTCTGGGTTTCTCACTATCTTTCTATTGGTTATTGTATTAGTCAGCAAAAAGGATAATGCAAAAGGGTATTTACACTAGATCTGTGTCACCATTTTCTGTCTCCATTTCATGAATTTGTTAATTTTGAGATCATTTGAATAACGTTCAATTGATTTAATGCAGTTTGGATGGGTTGTATATTGGTTATATTGTTGCGTTTAATCCAAGGGACTATGTAAATGCTTCAGTAAATCAGTAGGATTCATGAGTTTATGAAAAGGATATTTCATAAGAATAGAAATAGGTGATTACAGTTGATAAATTTAATTACAAGTTAATTGAACAAGATCACCTGCCAATAGTTGACTCTTTGCTCCCATGGATAAGGCACTGGTCATATAAGTCAGAAATGGTTGAGAGTAAATTCTGCTTCTACATGTTAAAACAATTATAATTTCAAAATCATTTTCATTCTATTTTGTTCAAGGTTATAATGTTGGTCACCACTCATTTACATTTAGTTTTTGAGTCTTATGTAGCTATAATTTCCAAAAATACTTGTAAACCCTAGGAGAATTATGCCCAGATCTGCCTATGAGGGATGCATATAAACTTGAAAGCATTAAATTTTTTGGTAAACTCTATATGTGCCTAAGGATAAAAGATGAGAATCGGAATGAAACTAAGATGAGACCTGCATGTGGCCTGTACATTTCTTATCACAGATTCCAGCTGTAATCTTAATAAGACATCATCTGATGCAGTTGGTCTTCTCGAAATTACAGTCCTAGTACTTAGATTATGACTTATCATTATTGTGGTCGTCCTACATGAAAGTCGTTTAGTAGTAAATTAGGGGAAAGGACCTAATAGTTGATCGTGAACCAATTGTTGTGACTGTTGTTATGATCTTTTGATCCAATTATTGTAATAATAAAACCTATTAGTTGAACAAAATTTTTATTGACTTTTATGTACTTATTTATAAATATTTAAGAGACATTAAATCATTACAAATTTATAAAGCATATATCATTGATTCACTAAATCTCATACAAGTTCTCCACAAGATGTATTCTTTATATACTTCACATCAAACAATATAAAATGTTAGTTTTCAAAATTAAAATTACTCTTTACACAATATAAAGAGACAAGTCCAAAATATTATATTTAAATGTGATCACTTTTACAAAACAAATGCTCAACTATTAGTCTTTCACAAGTAAACTTGGAGTACCTTCATTACAAATATGGAGTGGTGTGAGCTCATCAATCCACTTAAATCAAACAATTAATGCAACACATTTTAAAAGTTTCTCAGTCACATCAAACAATTAATGCAACAAATTCATATTTAACTCATTAAAACTACTACATCAATTGACAACCAATCAAAATGCATTCTGAGAATGCCATGGATCAACCAAATTTAACACATTGAAACCAATCAAAATATAGACTAAGAATGCCACAAATCAACCAATTTCCAAAATCCAAATCAAAATACAGATTTTTATAAAAACACTTCGCAAAATTCAAATTCTTGGAGGGTAAAAAAAACCTATTAATATTGCAGCTGATAAGGTATGTTAGGTCGGTGGGTGTTTTAGTACTGATGTCTTGATATCTTGAAGGCCATTGATAAGGTTGTTGCAGATGGCATTAATGTCCTCTCAATGTCTCTCGGCGGTGGGATTGCACCGTATTACAGAGACGGTATTTCTCTGGGTGCATTTGGAGCAATGCAGAGGGGAATTTTTGTGTCTTGCTCGGCTGGTAACTGTGGCCCGGATGCGGTCAGTTTGTCCAATGTTGCGCCATGGATTGCAACTGTAGGAGCTTCCACCATGGATCAAAACTTTCCTGCAGAGGTTGTGCTCGGATATGGAGTAACCTTTAGTGGAGTTTCCCTCTACCATGGCTGCCAAGTGCTTGGGAAAGTGGTTCCCCTAGTTTACCAAAGCTCAAACACGAATTCCACAAGAGGAAGCCCGATGAATCTGTGCCTCATCGGGACTCTGGATCCCAAAACTGTGGTGGGTAAGATTGGTGTCTGTGACAGAGGGATTAGGGCCCGGGTAGTGAAAGGATCAGTGGTGAAATCTGCTAGTGGAGCGGGAATGATCCTGGTGAACACAGAGGCAAACGATGAAGAACTCGTAGTAGATTGTCACATGTTGCCTGCATCTGCTGTCAGGCCGAAAGAGGGGGAATTGATCAAAAAGTACATAAAATCGACCCCAAATCCCATAGCAACGATACTCTTCAAGGGCACAGTATTGAGCGTCAAGACATCCCCTGTTGTTGCAGCTTTTTCATCCCGGGGACCCAATATTGTCAATTCGGATATCCTGAAGCCCGATTTCATAGCCTCGGGAGTAAACATTCTTGCAACATAGACTGAATCTGAGGCTTCCACTGGTCTAAGCAACGATCCTCGCCGTGTGAAGTTCAATAATAACCTCTGGAACTTCAATGTCCCGCCCTCATGTGAGCAACATAGTAGCAATCATCAAAGGTGCACATCCAGATTGGAGCCCGACGGCCATTAAATCTGCTCTTATGACCACAGCCTATGTTGTCAACAACACAAGCCAAATCCTCCAAGATGCGGCTACAGCCAATGCTTCAAACTCTTTCAACCATGGATCCAGGCATGTCGACACGAAGAAAGCCATGAATCCAGGGCTCGTCTATGACATCACAGCCGACAACAATGTCGAATTCTTGTGCTCACTAAAATACACACCGTCTCAAATCTACCTGATTTCCAAATCAAATGCAACCTGGAAGAACACATTGCATAGTCTGGGTGATCTGAATTACCCCTCTTTTTCCCCTGTTTTCTCTGTTCCAAGCAATTCGACCTTGGATATTGTTGTCAACTACACAAGGATTCTTACTAATGTCGGTCCCATCGGATCAAAGTATAATGTCACTGCTGTTCATCAATTGACTGAAGTTACAACCGTTGTTGAGCCCAAAACGCTGCATTTTGGTAAGACTGGTGATAAGCAGACATACAGTGTGACTTTAACTGGTAAACCTTTTCCAGTGGTGTCTGAGCTTTTGTTTGCAACCTTCGGGTTGATTACTTGGAGTGATGGTGTTCATGATGTTTGTAGCCCCGTTGCCTTCAGCTGGCAATTTGCAGATTCCAATTAAGTGAGCGTAAAATTTGTAAATGGGTATGTCTGATAAGTATAGGATTGTATCCTACAGTTTGTTGCTTTTATGTCTGAATTACTATTTTCAATTTTCGAAGTCTTCTGAGGCCTTACAAAAACAATGCCCCTCTTCACTGTAATAGTTTTTAATTGTGTTGGCTTTGTGTTCCTGTAAATCTACATAACATTTGGCAGGTTCAAGCAACGATTTTGTGATGATTTTTGTTTTAGCTCTGGCTTGATTTGTGAAAAAAGACTCGCAGTTGAATGAGTGATGAGATTTTTTCATGACATCCATAAGACTAGATTTAAGAGTACAAAAATAGTTAATCTGTGTCTGACAGATTAAAGGATACAACAGCGATTCATAGATCAAGGATTACAATTACGCATTTTCAAGATTTGTCTTTTGAAGCCTTGCTCCGCTGCTCTTTAATCTTTCAAATCACGTTTGCTTTCTCTTAATGTAATTTTTTTTTGTAACAGTGGGATTTTCAATCAAAGATTGAACGAGGCAATGTTGTGTTTCGAATTCTTTTGTGGTGAATCTTGTCTAGTTCTGTCTGGTCCAAAGGATCAAGGATCACAATATTAATGCATTTTCAAGCTTATCACAGATGTTGGCGGTAGTGGCATCCATTGTGGCGTGGATTTAGGAATTTTTGCGTCCATAGCAGCGGCGTCCACTGCGGCATCCATTTTGCTCCTAGACTAGTGGGCATGTGGCGGCGACAAGCGATGCAACGAAGCATCCTTAAGAAGCAAGGAAAGACAAATGCTTGTCTATTAGGTTTAGGTTTAGGGTTAAGGAAAAATGTGTTCGATGGTTTGGTTTTTATGATTTCTTATTAGATTTTTTTACATTGACGATAGAATACAATTTGTCTAATAAATAGGTACTTAGCAATTTAACATCTAGACACTTGCAATTCAATATAAATTATTTTCAATTAAATATCAATCTTATTTTGTGTAATTAATCACATACATTAAATTTTTATCATGATATAATGTTCAATTATTGGGACATGATAAACTAAATATGGGGGGTGGTAATTGACTATGATAGGTAGGACATTCGAAAAATGAGAATTTGAATAGTTTTTACTATGACGTATAGAATTGATATTAATTTTGATAATGACGAGTCCAAACCTTAGTTATAAGTAGTTAACAAGGCGAAGAACACATTAAAAGAAAAAAAATTAAAAATTATCATCATTATGATAGGTTTTGAGTGGTCCAAAGTTAGGGTGCACGACTACTAGGTCCTCTCCCCTATATGCTTCCATCTTTTATCTTCTCTCTTCAGTGGTTACTTAATCTAAACATGGATGGCACCTACTGTGCAACTTATATACATTGGTTTGGAATGAAAATATAAGGGCTTGTTTGTTTGTTGGAATAGGAATAGGAAAATTGAAATAGGAAATGTATTTCTATTTGCTATCTCAAATTGAAATAGGGAATAGGCAAACATATTCCAATTTCACTTCTAAAATAAGCATATGTCCATTATAAAAAATAGTTGTTATTGGAATGGGCCATTCCTATTTCCAATCTGTTTTTATTAAATTGTTAATTTTAAAAAAATATTATTATTTTTTTTTTTTTCAAGTTTTTTTTTCTTATTTTATGTTTTTTTTTTTTGAAATTTTTTGAAATTTTTTTTTACATTTGTTTAAATATTTTTAAAAATACAAAACTTAAGCTTATTCCTATTCTATTTTTGTACAATCAAGCAAGGGAGTAATGCATTCCCAATCAAATCCCAGTTAACCAAACAAGAATGAGATTAATGCAATCAAATTTTCACAATCCATAGTAGTTATTACTTAGTTTTTGGATTAGATTGTGTAACGATTTTTGCCATCAATGTTTTGAATCACACTACGTGATCCATCATCAAGATGAAAGAGCAAGAGATGTAAAATAGTGTGAGATTACTCTTTTTCCATTCCTATTCCACATTTCCATTCCTATTCTAATTTTCAATTCTAATTTTCTATTCCTATGCTGACAAACAAATGGGCCCTAAAGGAAAAATAAGAAACTTAGAATGGGTTTCGGCACCATTTGAGGTGTAATTCATATGGAATTGCTTGAAATGAAAATATAAAAGAAATATAAGAAACTTAGCCTCCATGTGTTGAACTTGATATCTATCAAGATTATTCGGGTTGTAATGCCCCACGCAAAGATCCTTGTTACAAGGATAAAATACAAGCCACTATATATATATAAAACAAGTATGAGTGTAGATGACAACATCATACACATATCACATAGATCGCAACGGAAGACTTAACCACCATCTTGGCAACCAACAAACCTCCTGATGCTACTACCCAAATTAACACAACACTACAAGAATAGAAACTCAAAAATGACAATAATATGAAGAATCCTAAATCTTCCCAATCAAGGAGAATTAAGGCAACCCAATGGGTACTATAAAACACTGAAAATTGATCCCTGAAAATTGATGGAGATACCTCCTATTTTCCATGTGAGGACCTACCTCAGGCAGATTTTTGTGTGAAGAAGTGCAACATGTCGTGCAAAGAAATACCTTTTTGCACGAAGATGTGCACAATAGCGTGAGGAAGTGTTTGGTCGTACAACCAAAACACCCAAACCTAGTGTAGGGTTTTGCTCAAGAAAGTGCCAAGCTCCGTGAAGAAATCCAATACACCATGTGAGAACTTGCAATCTTACGTGAAAATGTGCAATTTCGTGCGAGATCCCAACTCAGAATGCCAAAAAACAAAAACATAAAATAGAGAAGAAAGCTAAGAAAATGAAGTAACAAAGTTTCTCCACATTGGGGAGTACTAGATCCACATTTCGAGGAAAGGACAATTGAAGAATAATTGAGAGATGAAAAACACAATCTAACCATCTAACAATCAGTGAAGGGAAAGTACAGAAGGAAACATCACAGTGTACTGAAAGCAACATCCATTAAATAAAAATAACATTACAGTGAACCATACAAACAAACTAAGTACGTGGTTCCTCCCAACCATAATGGCATCATAAGACCATCATGGGCCCTAGCCATCCCCGGCATGTAACATCTCAAGCTACCGATCGGATTGTTGGTACTATCAAAAAGTGATGTCATTACTAAAACATACTACATCATAAGCATAAGGAAATATAACATGCTAGAAGTAAAGCATAAGATAATCCTGAAAAGTAGATAACATCATCTATTATATGCTAATCAGCATAATAAGGAAATATGACAGTACGTAACATCATCTAAACATGATATACAAGCATTCCAATGAAAACATAAATCACAAGAAAGTATACTCTGAAACCTGAAGTACCAAGTGAAAACATCAAGCAACAGTTGCACTAGGACAAAATAGTGTCTATGTACACCGGTCCCTAGTAGTGGTATAGGTACCTATGCCTCTCAACCACGTGGAGCCTGTAGGCCCACTCTCATCATGCTAGTGGAGATAATGATTCAACCAAAAATACACATAAAACACAATGTCCATTGCTAATGCTCACACCAGACAGTATGATGGCTAAAACCAAGACATAGATAATGCATAAACTATAGGTCTTGGTCAGGCACTCAATGGGCTATTAAGTAGGGACTGACATCATGGAGAGCCACTTGGCATTGACAAGCCCAACCTCGGATCGTGCAAATTCAACTCCCTCAATGGAAGGCTCAAGCACATAATATTTTTCATTGTCTTTACTTTTATTAACACCTAGTATTTTCTTTAGTTATCACTTAATTAAAGCTTCCTTTTCCAACCTATGGCACCATGATCGCCAGGCTACAAGATAGAAGCCTATTCCATATGCTACCCTACCCTACCCATGCTCATCCAACAATGAGTGCTCGTAGGAATACAAATTCTCAGGCCAACCCCAATGATCATAACTTCTAGAAGTACCATGGAAGATCGGGCCCCACAAGTCACCTGAAAAACATACACGCACGTACTCATGTGTGTCACACCATCGTCATGAAGATCAAACACAAGGACTGGATGAGAACACAAAGAAAAAAGTCACTCAACTGAAAATAGACCTAGGAGGATGGACGCAACATGCATCTCAATGCAACATAAAAGTACAACAATGGTCTAACTGACATCCAAACAGATCATCCAAGTCCGCAAAACTCATGCTAAGAAAACATGAGAAAATAGGGTGACACAAAAAATGAGGTAAAAACCCAAAAAAATGGAAAATTTTTGAAATTAAAACCCATTTGGCCTTTGGGTAAAAAATTCTCAAAACCAAAAATAGTTGAGTTCAGACACCATATGCTAAAATAGCAAGCATAACAGTACAAAACCCCAAACCCCATCTCAAAAATAGGGAAATTGTTCATGCCCAACCAACTGGGCAAAGCCAACAAATAGAAATGGAGGGGAACACTAGTTCTCAGCCTCCTAACAAACAACTACCAAAAATAGAAGTTGAAACATACTAGAAACAATAAAATGGGAAGGCCCTACCTGACAACAAAAGGGATAGAAACTAAAACCCACATAGTAAAATAAATAACCCACCAAAATTGTTGAAAGTGACGTCAAAGCAAGGTCTCGCTGAGCTAGATCCAATAAAACTAATCTCGCGAAAATATCACACTCAAACCTCCTAGAACAAACAAAAATCAAATCCTTCAGAAGAGGATTTTGAAAAAGCTCTCCAAATTTCTAAATTCCAAATTAGAAAAAGTGAGAAATTAAATTCCATTTTACATACTTATTCACTTTTTCAAATGAATAATCGATTAGGGCACATAGCCAGTTAGACTAGCCAGACTCTGAATTGACCCAAACAAAAACAAGTTATTCTCTACAATGAAAATTCACCCAATACAAAGCTCCCAAAAAGATTTAAAGCCCAAAAACCCAAAATCATAGAAAATCACTTAACACTTTCATGATAATGCAAACTTCAAAATGCACAGACACACTTACTGGTTTAATCACATAATGCAGATGAGTTTGGATTTATTAAATATTGAAAATTTTTAATTTAAACAATTAAAATAAGGATATATCAACCATATAGGGATGACATTAGTAAAATATAAATAACTGAATCAATAACTCCATGTGCCAGTGCTAGGGATATAAATCCTACACACTAAATCACATGATCAAGTGTAATTGCATAATAATATCATAGTCAAAGAAATTAATGCGTAATACCTAATTAATCCATTTACATCACTCACATTCACATATAGCATAAATAGACAAGAATGAAGTGAATAACCATAGCATAAAATCCATCACATAACATAATCAGAAAATGTGTTCAAGTACTAGATAATTAGATATCATCATAGATCTACTGTCATCTCAAAATGACATCAACATGCAAATATGATAAACTTAACAACATAGCAATAAAGCATCTATGGTATTGAGTCAAAGTATAACATTCAACCCTCAGGTCATCTTAAAGTACAAATAATAAGAGTATCAAGTATCTGTTGAATCAAAATAGACAAGATACAGACTACAAACACGAAAGGCACTACATGGATGGTCCTCTGATTATAACATGGGATTATTTACATAGTCCCACAGGTAAATATATGCAAACTATTATAGCTTCTCTTACAGTGTCACTCAATTCAAAGAGAGTAATTTCAATTGTCTTAATTCAAAAGGAAAAAATTGGGACAATTGATTTAATGTCATTTTGAGTGTTCAAAACTAAATTATATTTTAGTGATTTATACTTTTAATTGAATAAATAATTTTTTTTTGTATACTAATTTATATTCACGGTGAATGAGTAGTGGATAATATAATGAACAACTAATGATTCATATGTAAATTTCATACAAAGCAAGTTGCATAGAATAGGAAAATATTTGTAAAAAAATGAATCTTTATACTTAGCACTTAATACATGTGGCCTCAATTTAAAAATAAACTCAAATTACATCTATATGTTTATAATTACTGGTGGTGCCTGACATGATATAGAAGAAACAAGTATCAACTTTACAAACTATCAACTACATTTTTTCCCAAACTTGTACTTATGCATTGATTCCATTTGTTCTTAGTACTTGCATTTGCAAGAAATGTTGCAAGGCTCTCCCATAAAAAAACCAAAAGATATATAGTAAAATACTATTAAATGAGACCATAGTAGAAATCAAACAAATGCTACTATAGATGATGACTTATTTCCTACAAATGATCAAATTTAAAAATCAATTATTAGAAACAAATGCGTTCACTTGGCATATTCAAATGCATTTATAAGAGGCAATAGGACCATTTTGATACAAAATCATTTTTTTCCCTCTAAATATCCTTTGCAAATTTTAGAGGTCAACATAGTATTTTCTGTGAATTCCCAATTAAAGAGAGCTTGTTCAAATTGGTATATCAATAATAACTAGTTTCATTTGTTCATAAATGAATATGCGACTTTTAGTCAACACATTAAGTTAAAGTGACTCTTTAGTGTTTGGACCCTTTTTGTATCACTTTTGAGTCAACTATTTAATGGTAGAAAATTATTTGCTATTGTAACAATTCGCAAGGGAACTCGAAAGGAAGACTAAACATTAGTACATATTGTTAATATATATTTTGAATATATTCTTCTTTCTAAGTTTACTTAATTATAGATATAATAGTCCTAACAAGTTCCCTAGCATCATTCTTAAACAACTTTACTTATTTTCAAATTCAATAATTAGGTTTTTTCATCCAACCAAGTTAATAAGAGTCTCTTAATTATTGTTCGCTTATTTTAAAATAAAAAATCTAACAATTAATGTTTATTTATCCATTGCAATATTCATTTCTTTGTTATTTTAATTTTAATTTTAAATTATTTATTTTTATTCTTAGATCTTAAAGTTGGACCTAAGCACTTTTAATAAAGTTAATCCACATATGACCTTCTAGAAGTTGGGGTATGATAATAAAAACTTAGATAGTCTTTCCTAACCATTCATTTATTATTTCAAGTAATATTTATACAACTTGTATTGATAATATCATTTCCAAATTAGAAGCTAATGTCTTAAGATTTTATAAACCAATGCATCTACTTAACTTACATTCAATAGACTTAAACCATTAACTATACATATTTATCAAATCATGTTCTTATTCACTAATTACTTTGATGATTCATTTAATAACATTATGAAGAGTACATGATTTTTTTAATTTATCATACATGTTAACTTTATCATCATCTAAATATAAGGGAATATATAATGTCATGACATCATCATTACTTCATTGATTTTTTGAAATAATATAATTTGTTCATATATCCCTTCCTTTCTACTAGAGATTCCCTTTACCCTTTTACATAAATTTTCAATTCATGATACATATACATATGTACTTTACATTATAACATTACATAGATTATTCCAAAGGAAATGTAGCATAATGACTTCAACAAGTATTCTTTAACCACTACTCTGCAAGGATTCATCTAAAGTCATCCATGAAAACTTGAATAGCTCCTTAAAATTGTTTTACCCCCAACCACCTGGAGCCATAAATGGTCCACTCCCCCAAGCTAGGAAAAAAGATCATTACCCACGTAAGTTCTATAGAAATCTAATGATTTTACCCCAAATTCACAAGTAAAAGATAACATTTAAAGCTACATGAAATCATAATGCCAAAATAAAGTCATAAAGAAAATGGACAACCAAAGGAAAAATCATCTATGAAAGGTTTAACCACATCTTTGTAAGTGTCATTATACATTCATAAATGTTGGGATCAACCACTTTATCTAAGGACCATCTTCTCGCATACAATCCCCTTACACCAAGCCCTCCAACGAGGACATGTATGACGCACCATAGTAGATTTTTGTAATGTTGGGATCAACCTCCACATCCAGATACCATCCTTTTGCACATAATGTCTTCACCCCGTATACTATGACATACATGACATCTAATTATCTTGATTTATGTGAGTTATCAAATCCCCAGAACCCATAAATTTTATTAATTTTTCCACTATTGATAACAACTATTCAATTTTATATTGTCATTATTCTTAGCAAATGTTATACTCTTATCGAGCATTGTGAGTTGGAACCAAGTTTAGAAGAATATAAGTTCATGGATTCCTATGTAAATTGATTTAGGTTGGTTACCAAAGGAGCTCAAAGTAAACTGAGTCAGGTCGGTTACCAAGGAACTCAGTGGTAACTGAGTGACCCAGTTTTAGCTGACCTTTAATAGAATAGTTTTATCCATTTGTTGGTTTATGCAACCTAACTTAGTGGATGTTATTTGTTTGTTTGAAAGTGTGTTCAAGTTGATCTTGCATTGGGTTTCATATATATAAAAGGTCAAGATGTTGATTGAAATATGAGAAAGTGGTGAAGAAGATAAGATGCAAAAAGAGAAGGATATTTGATCAAGAGTATAGTATCAAAGGAGCTACAAAGAATATTCTGATGAAGGAGGATCTAGAGGATTAGCCAGAACAATGATTTGAATCTACAATCTAGTTTCTTTATAAACCAAGTCAATCATTGTTATTCTATAACAATTGTAGTAATGAAGAAATATTTTAACAGAGTTGACTTAACAGTCTTTTTGTAAATCCTCAAACTGGGCAAAAATTCTAGATTGAAGTGCTTTAAGACCTCTAACAAGACCACTCCTAATAGGGTGATTTAAATCCTTTAATAGGGTCACACCTAACAGTATGTTTTGTAACCTTTAACAAGGTTGGCTCCTAATGAGGCTCAATTCAAAAGAGTTAAAAGTTGTAACTATTTGCATTGGTAGAATTTTCTCAAATTGGGTTTCCACATTAAATCTTGGTGTCTCATGTGTTCATGTTATTTGCTTACTACTTTATCTTTCTACAAATAAGTTACTAAAGGATGATACACATTAATATATCAGATTACCTTGTTAACCAAGTTATAGTGAATATCTAGTTCTGACCAAGTTATGAGTTTAAAGGAAGTTTACATATTGACATGTAAGAGATTTAGAATTATTTTAGTGATAATTGATTCACCCCACTCCTCTTAGTTAGTCCTCTTATATTTTCAACAATTGGTGTTAGAGTTGTTGGTGCTTGCGAAAAAGGTTTCAAGGACCTAAGATAAAGATCAAGATGTCTTACAAAAGAGAGATTCCCAAGTTGAATAGAGAAAACTTCAAAGTGTGGGAGGAACACATGAGGCTACATTTGGGAACCATTTGAGACACAGGCCTAAAGTTCCTAGACAACTTTCATGTATCGCCTCCTAATCCTTTGACTATGGATTAGATAGTAGATAAAAAGAATCATAACGCAATGATGATTGACATTTTGATGCAAGAGCATCCTAGGTGTAAGATAAATCTTGCATCACCCAAAAATATTTTTGTTTTTAGGCTTCTCTATTTAAAAAGGACTAGCAGATACGGGGGTTGTTATTTCTGGGAACTTGCTATTTTTTGTAAGTTTTTCATACAAGTTTGGAATAATCTAATTTTATACACGAAGGTTCATTTTAGTATTATAAGTCTGCCATAAAAATGTCATTGCTCCAACTTAAGTATTAGAGAAGTTATTATGGATTTTTGGTGGAAACCCCAAATGAGGTTTGCAAATTCAACAGAAGGGCACTAACATAGTTTCAAGTCTATAGATCAAGAGTTGGTGTTTCCAAAAATTGGTTATAATATCCTATTGGAGCAATGGCTTGAGAGTTATGGCCTTCCAAAGTTGGGCTACCAAAAATTTCCAAAATAAATGTCAAAGATGTATTTGGCCGACTCTATATGTATTGTTAGAGTTTTTTGGCCCTAGGTATTAAGATTGAATGTCTAGAACATTCCTAGATAACATAAAATTGTCTATTAAAGAAACACCCGAACATTGTCTACAACAACTCTATGTGGTAGTTTGTAGCTTAGTCTTGTAGATTACTATAATGAAGGCACTGATGTGGGTTAGCATACTATAATTATAAATTCTATAATTCCTCATTTGTGGCAATAATAAAAATTCCATATTTTGTTCTTGCATTTTTTGTGGTTTGTTTGTTTCTGTTAAGTGTTTATATGGTATTAAGGGGAGCACCCTTCATCAAGTGGTATTAGAGATAGAGTTCTTGAGTGTGTGGATAGATTGTCGATTGTGAGGTAGTTCTCACCAGGACCATGGTTTGAGCTGAGCATGTAGATAGATCATCAATTGTGTGGTACTTTGCAATAAGGTTTCAACAAAACCATGACAAAATGCCTCCATGAAGAGAGCATGGTTGAAGAGTTGTAGGTGTTGCACCTAAGGGTTTTAGAGCCCTCCAAAAAAATGCAAGCATTGGAAGAAAAAATGCACAGAGGAATAAATCTTCCCATAAGAGATGTAAGTGAGAATGAGGATGAAGAAGAAGAATATGTCAAAGTACAGGCAGTTCTAAACCTAGAGGAGGAGAGGCTTTTTAAGGCCATCTACAAGATTGGGAAAAGACCTAAGTTTGAGGTCACCACATTTTTGGGAAATCTTAACCCAGAGGAGATGATCGATTAGATCAATGAATAGGATGAATACTTTAAGTATGAAGATATTAATGATCCTGATAGGGTAAAGTTTGCAAAGGAAAATTTGAAGGGACATACAAAGATCTGGTGGTAGGAGGTTTAGTTGCAGTGAAATAGAAAGGGAAAGGACAAAATCACTAGATGGGATTGGATGATAGATAAACTGAAATTCATTCCTTTGGATTATGAGTTTGATCTATTGAAGGAAATGCAAGGGTTAAAGAAAGTGGAAAAATCTATTCAAGAGTATGTCGAAGAGTTCTACCGTGTTCTCATTAGAACCGGCCATGTAGAAGCCAATAAGGGGAAAGTGGCCCATTATCTTAATGGGTTAAGGCTGAGCATTCATAATGAGCTAAGTCCAGTTCAAATAAATAGTATTGAGAAGGCTTACTAGCTTTCTGTAAGAGTTGAGGAGAAACTGAGCAAAAAGTTTGATAACAAGAATAGTAGAAGAGGTCATGGTGGACAATCTTATGAAGGCTATAATGATGATCAAAAGAACAAGGATGATCAAAAGGGCATAGAGAATTTGAATGTTCCCAGCACCAAGGAAGGATAGATCAAAGAACAAAAGGCTAGGCTAGAGTTGCACATGTTGACGAAGATGCCAGATCATCATATTCTAAAGATGCTTAAAGAGGAAAAGTCCTAGTTAATAGAAGAGTCTTGCTGAGTGGTGAGAATGAACCTGATCAAAGAAGGAGCTTATTTTGCACCAAGTTCAAATGTGAAGATAGTATTGTGATGTGATCATTGATGCTAGAAGTAATAAAAATCTATTGTCAAAAATGATAGTCACAAAGCTGAAGCTGAAGAGGTAGAAACACTGACATCCATATTGTATTGCCTAGGTGCAAAATGACCACAAGGCCATGGTCAATGAGCAGTACTTAGTGAAGTTCAAGATTGGATGCTACCAGGTTGAGGTGCTTTATGATATGATACCTATGGAAATATGTCATATGTTTCTAAGTAGGTTGTTGCAATTTTATAGGCATCTTGTACATGATGGGTGAGCAAATACCTACAATTTGACTAAGGATGAAGTGAAACATAAGTTGAATTCTTTGAAGGATAAAGAAGAAAAAGTATGTCCAAAATATGTTTTGTTGATGGAAAAGAATTTCTCAAAGGTATGAAGCATGAACATATGTGTTTTGTTATAACTCCAGGAGATGGTAAAGAAGAAGTAGAAGAGGTACCTACAGAAGTTAGAGATATTTTGGGAGAGTTTTTTGATATTGTATTAGATAATGTACCTAATGGATTATCCCTAGTGAGGAAGATCAGTCACCAGATGGATTTGGTTCTAGCAGCTAGTTTTCCAAATAAGGCAATGCACAGAATGACACCAGCTAAATATGAATAATTGAATAGATAAGATCATGAGTTGTTGTAGAGGGGATTGATTTAAGAGAGTCTAAGTCCAAGTGTTGTACCTGTCATATTAGAACCAAAGAAAAAAGGAGAATGGAGGATGTGCATAGATTCTTGCTCTGTGAACAAGATCACAAACAAGTACTAATTTCCATTACCAAGGATGGATGATATTATGGACAATTTGAGTGGGGCTAAGTATTTCACAAAGATAGATTTGAAGAGTGGATACCATATGATTCATATTAGAGAAGGTGATGAGCGGATGGTTTCTTTCAAAATAAGGGAAGGACTATATGAGTGGTTAGCCATGTCTTTTGTGCTAACCAATGCAGCAAGCAATTTCATTAGGCTCATGAATGAGGTACTGAAGGAGTTTCTGAGTAAGTTTATCATTTTTTACCTAGATGACATTTTGATCTTTAATAAGAAATTAGAGAAGCACTTGATTCATATTCAAAAGGTGTTTGATAAGTTGACAGAAGAAAAGTTGTTGGTAAACTTGAAGAAGTGCAGTTTTGTAAAGAAGTTGGTGTACTTGGGATTTGTAGTCTCACTAGAAGGTTTGAAAATGGACCCAAAGAAAGTGAAGGCTATCATTGAATGGCCTACTCCAAGGAGTGTGACAGAGGTAAGATCTTTCCATGGACTAGCTAGGTTTTAAAGAAAGTTCATAAGAGGTATTAGCAGTATTTGTGGACACTTGACTTAAACAATGAGAGGGGATATGAAAGAATTTAAGTAGATTGTAGGAGAAGATAAGAGTTTAATATGTTGAAATAGGAAATTACTAAACATCCTATTTTAGCACTTAACTGATTTTAACAAGGTGTTTCAAGTAGACTATGATGCTAGTGGTTCTGTAATAGGAGTTGTTTTGAGCCAAGAAGGTAGACCTCTTGCTTATTTTAGTGAGAAGTTGAATGATGTAAAAATAAAATATTCTATTTATGATTAGGAATTTTATGCTATAGTTCAAGCATTGAAGAAGTGGAGACATTTTATTCTTCCTAAGGAGTTTTTTTTGTATACTAATCATCAAGCTTTGCAATATTTTAATATTCAAGGTATATTAAACCAAAGGCATTTGAAGTAGGTTGAGCTTTTGTAAAGTTATACATTTTTTTTAAAACACAAGAGTGGGAAGTCTAACTAAGTTGAGGATTCTCTTAGTAGAAGATAAATTTTGCTAACTGAAATGAAGATAGAGGTGGTTGGGTTCAAGGAACTTAGTACTTTGTATCCAGATGATCGTGATTTTGGTGAAGCATGGATGGCTTGTACAAAACCTATTACACTTGACAAGACAAAATGGTTGGATTTCATGATCTAGGATAGTATGTTGATCAAAGGAAGCCAGTTGTGCATTCCCAGAAGTTCAGTGAGAGAGAATCTCATCAAGGAGAAGCATAGTGTAGCATTGGCTGGACATTTTGGCAAAGATAAAACCATAGCTTTGGTTGATGAGAATTATTATTGGCCATAGTTGCAGCAAGATGTGAAGAAGTTTGTATACAGTTGTAGAGTATGTTAGATGACATAAGGAGTGAAGCAGAATGCAAGGTTGCATTAGCCATTACCTATACTAGAGAAGTTGTGGGAGGATGTCAGCATGGATTTTGTTCTTGGATTAGTGAGGACATAGTGTGGGCATGATTCTATTTTTGTAGTGGTTGCTAGGTTTTCAAAGATGACACATTTCATTCCTTGCAATATGACTAGTGATGTTGTTCATGTGACAAAGTTGTTTTTCAGAGAAGTGGTGAGACTAAATGGCCTACCAAAGTGTATGGTTTTAGAGCAAGATACCAAATTTGTAGGGTATTTTTGACATACATTGTGGAAGAAGTTGAAGATAGATTTAAAGTTCAAAGTTCAACTCATCACATAATCCACAGACTGATGGACAAATAGAAGTGGTGAATAGGAGTTTAGAAAATTTACTGAGATGTTTGGTTGGAGACAAGCCAAAAGGATGGGATCTAATTTTCCCAGAAGCAAAATTTGCATATAATTATTCTATCAACTAGATTACTAATAAATCACCATTCCAGATTGCATACAGGAGTAGTCCTAGAAGTGCATTTGAATTGAGGTAGTTGGATAAGCAGAGATAAGTAGTGCTGAAGTAGAAGAAGTTGTTAAACATTTGAAGAATATCCATGAGGAGGTGAGGAAGCACATCATAAAGATGAATACATAGTACAAGGCTAAGGTAGATGTGAAAAGGAGGTATAGGGAATTTTAGATTGGAGATGAAGTCATGGTTCATTTGAGAAAGTGTTGAGATAATGGGTGTTGCACACATTGCATAATATTGTTATTTTATTATTTTATTATGTAATGTTGTACCTAGATGGGCGTGCAACATGTAAAGATTCCCATGAAATATTTTTGATGAGTTGTATTGTAACATTGTGATAATATTTCATGTAATTATTTAATATTGGGGAAAAGAATTAAATGCCCAATATTAAATGTGGGGTCAGTGGGTTAGGTAGCACATGGTTTTAGCACATGGTTTATGTAATACCACTTGGTGGTTTTGTGGGACTTGCTACTATATAAGCAACCACAAGGGTAGTTGTTGTAGAGAGAGAAAGAGTGACAAGGAGAAGAAAAAAGGCAAGAGTCGAGCGGGACAAGGCTTGACAGGTTAGCCAAGGGAGCATTTGTGAAGGTTGAAAGCATGGCATGGGATGTGTGGATTTATGCTTGTTCACATAGTTTGCTCGGTTGTGGCTATGGCCATGAAGACTTCCATGGTTGTATGGCAATGGTATTTTTGCTAAATAATACATGATGATGGATGCTTTTGGAGGCTGGGTTTTTCCCTCAATGAGGGTTTCCCAGGGTATATCTTGTGTCACATTTTGTGGGTATGTTTTCTATTCTCTTGCATGTGGATTTTAATTTCATGTTTATTTCGGATCTATTATGGTTTATGTGGAAACAGTTATATTCTTTATTGCCAAGTTTCCTTACAAGTGGTATCAGAGCCTGGTTTTGGCCTGGTCATGGGTTCAAATCTCCCCGGTGCCTTCCCGATCCACGTAAGCACCTAGTATGTGCGTCGAGGGGGAGATTGTTGGGTGATGCGATGCGCTCCCCTACCCATAGGTGGTTAATTATGTGGTGTTCCATGTTCACTAATAGTCATGGCTTTTGGTGCAACGATAAATGGGCCCAACAGAAAGGAGTGTTTTCTAGTGGATACATATAATAAGCTAAAGATGAAGAAGTTTGGACCATGCAAGATACTGAAAAGGCATGATTCTGGAAATGCTTATAAAGCGGAGTTCCCTACTGAATTGAATATTCACCAGTATTTAGTATTTTATATTTGATAGAGTATTATGAAGGAGGTGATGGAGATAAAGTTGCAAAATCACAGTGGAGTATTCTAGCAGCTAGTTCGGCTACCAAGGAGATTGAGGAGATACTGGAGAGTCATCTTGGCAAAAGCACAAGGAACATAACTTATGAGGAATACCTAGTAAAATGGAAAGGGAGGCCAATAGAGGATTCATTATGAATAGCAAGGGAGGAGATTAATTGTCTTGGTTTTCCTCTAAACACTTGAGATGTGATAGAGTCACTTCTCAAATTACCTCAGGTGTTTGATGCAGGAGCATTGTGGGTATAAGAGTAATCTTGCATCACCCAAAAATATTTTTTTTCAGCCCTTTCTATTTTAATAAGGACTAGTAGATAGGGGGTTGCTATTTTAGGAAACATGTTATTTTTAGTAAGTTTTTCATATGAGCTCAGTAGATTATAATTGTGTACATTAAGGTTCATTTTAGTATTATAAGTCTACCATAGAAAGCTCATTACTCCAACTTAAGTATAAGAGAAGTTATTGCAGATTTTTGGTTGAAAATTTTGGAGAAAAATCTTTGAGCTCAATTTTGAAGGCCTTAGACACCCCAGATGAGGTCCAAAAACTCAATAAAAGGGCATTGGCACGATTTTGAGCTGGTAGATCATCAACTAGCACTTCTAAAAAGTGGTTATAATAGCCAATTAGAGTAATGACTTGAGAGTTATCGCCTTCAAAAGTTGGGCTACCCAAAATTTCCAAAATAAATGTCAAAGATGTATTTGGCCAACTTTGTATGTATTGTTAGGGTCTATCAATCCTAGGTATTAAGATTGAATATCTAGAACCTTCCTAGTTGGTATAAAATTGCTTATTTAAGAAAGGCCTAAACATTATCTAGGACAATTCTGGGTTGTAATTCGCAGCTTAGTCTCATAGATTACTGTAATGAAGGTGCCCATGTGGGTTAGCATATTGTAATTATGGATTCTGTAATTCCACATTCATAGCAATAATAAGAAGTCCATATTTTGGTCTCACATTTGTTATTATTTCTTTATTTATGTTAAGTGTTTATGGTATTAAGGGGACCACCCTTCATCACCTTCCATCTACTCCGAATTATGTTGAATTTGATGAATTCAAAGATTATCCAACTGCTCATAAGATGTGGAACAAGCTACAAAAGATTTGTGGAGGAGATAACAATGTGAGTAGACCAAAATTAGAGAGTTTAAGAGGCTAATTTGAGATGAAAAAATTACAAAATATAGTGAGAGAATCAAATCAAGCGTGAGTGCAATTAGATCCTTAGGAGGAAAAATAAAATATGAAAAAGTAATTACCAAGGTATTAAGAGTACTTCTTCCTATTTATGCAACTAGAGTTTTAGATATTCAAGAGATGAGATTTGGTCCCAAAAGTGATATAACTTTGGATACACTAGTGGGAAGGTTAATAGCTTTTTAGTTGGACAAATTTAATAAGTATCTTCCTAGATCTCGCAACATAGAATCAACATTCAAAGCAATACTAACCCTTGTTTGAAAAGGAGGAAACTCAAAAGGAAAACAATCTGATAGTGAAGAGGATGAAGAATCTGATGATGATCTTGAAATTGTTGAAGCCCTACTTGTAGGAAGGTTAACAAAAGAAAAAGGTAAATATAAAGGCAAAATTCCATTGATTTCATTTTCTTGTGAAGAAGTTGGTCACATTGCTGCAAGGTGTCCAAACAAAGAAAGTAAAGATGACAGAAAATCCAACAAGTTCAAAGCCAAGAAAGATTTCAAAAGCTACAAAGACTAAAAAGACAAAGGTAAGGAATCTTGTGATATTGCTAAAGATTTTGAAAATGATACTGAAGATGAAATGGTATGTACTTCTATTAAAGATGATGAGGATGATGAGGATGATGAATTGATGACACTTATTTCTCATGTTAGCAAGACTAACACATGGATAATAGTGATGGAAATAAATAGGAGTAACTAAGAGGGAAGGGGTGAATAAGTTACGACAAAAATAAATTCCAAATCCCTTAGATGTCAATACAAATTAAAAATGATCTCAATTGTCACTTGGTATATACAAGAAAAATGTTGTAACCCGATAAACACTGAAATAACTTGGCAAATTCTTATCATGAAAATATTTAAGATATTATCTTTAATTGATCTTACTTTAACTTAGTTGAAAACATATAAAAGAAATAACATGAACACAATTGACACAGGGATTTTAACGTGGAAACCTAATTTGGGAAAAACCACCAATTGCAACTAGTTATTGATTTTCACTCTTCTTAAATGAGTCCTGTTAGGAGCCAACCCTATTAAAAATTACTAACTCTAAAAATCTAACTCTATCATCATAGTATTTCACATGAAAAAACATCACAATATCACACAATATAAGAAACTTTATTTTCCATTGAACCATAAAATATATAAGCCTCTGATGGTCAAAGCAAGATTCATTTTGAAATAAAAATAAATAAATCAAGAGGGAAAAATTAGTCTACGAAACATTTCTAGGGTCTCATATCCCTAGATCACTGCACTAAACCCTAAATAATCACATAGGCAATGACTTGCAACAAACACTTGTTGATAAATAGTAAATTGAGTAGAACAACTCAAGAAAGTAAAATATTTATAGTTTAGTACAAAGTCATAAAATATACAAAGTTGTATTCAATTCATGGTTCTTGAAATCTAACTTAGTGTGAATCTTCTTCAAAACTTCCAAAACCTAAAATCTTTATTTTAACAACTATGAGTCTGAAACATATAAAAAAGGTGTAGAATGTATTAAAAAATGTAATTTAAATTGTGTGACTTATAATTAATTTTTCATTATATGTCTACCCTAATGCTAAAATCAAGATCTAGACATCAAATAAAAAAAGTTTCACTACTACTACACATTCATTCATTACTCATGTATATTTGTTTAGTAGACCTTCACATACATAAAATAATTTTAATATTTCATTTGCTATAGTTTCACATCCATGCAATATAGTTGCACTTTTATGCAATCCTATAAAACTATGGATCTGTTCAATATTATGTTGGAAATATTGCTAGATAGATGTATGAGTGTTGTTATTTATGATAACATATTTCATTATGTATTCAGAGTTAGAAAATTGTTGAAGTGTTAGATAGTTTGCATCAGCATAGAGACACATATGGTATGTACGGATGAAAAACTTTGAGTTAGCTTTTGTGTAGTTGAGGATCGATGGTTGACAATTTCATGATAACGGATGTTAGTGCACAAATATGTATGGACTGTACAATCAAAATTATAGATGCAGTACCAATATAGGCAATTAATGGAGCAGAACAAAGCATATCAATTATTGAATTGTATAGCTTAAGGAATTATTTTGGTAACAAAATAATTACTTATTCATGATGAGTTGACATCTTAAGTTATAATTAGTCAAGCGTGTAAAAATAGAAAGGGTGACTAAGCATAGTTTTGAGAATCTGGAAGATATAAGTAATGATCATATCTTGTGCAATAAATGTGAAGTATGCAAGTGATGCAAACTATTGTGAATAAAATAAAAGTGATATGTGAGCCTTATGTGATATGAAATCTGATGTATGATCTAAGCAAGTACGAGATACAATAGTGAGACAAGTATTGTATGTATATCTATTATTGTGAAGAAACTTATTTGTGTATTATATATTAGGGCAGTGGGCTTTTCTTGCATTCATTTTCCTCTACAAACTTCTAATAGGGTTGAATCAAGTCCTAGCAGGTTTGAGGCTTTTAATATGGCCTAGTCCTCTAACAAGGACTTGAGCCACTATATGTAATTCATAGACTCTTAACAGTGTCAATATCCTTGACATGATTCTTTTGTTTAGTGGATAATCTTGTGGGTATCATCCCCACTGGGGTTTTCCCTTGGCCATAGTTTCCATAGTTAACAAATTATGGTGTTATGAGTTCTCTATCTGTATGGTTATATTTACTATTCAATATTGTTGGATTACTTTCATATGCAAGTTATAATGTAAGTAATAGTATCCAATTGTGGGCAAAATTTTGTAGAATAGTGATTCACCCCCCTCTTAGTATTACCTATTTCTAATATATTATTGTGCTTATGTTCACTATTATTGTGAATTATTTCAATAGTTATGGTTTTGTGCAACGTTGATGCATTTTTTTACTCTAAAGTTGTGCTTTTTGTAAAAATACTAATAAATAGGTTAAAAATGATGGATGTGTAGAGCTGCACATATGTGCTACATTCTTGCACATATGTGTAGTCTTCTTGCATATCCATTCCAGAATACTAAAATGATATAAAAAAAAGGCTAAGAATTTGAATTTGCAAGTTGGTTTAGGTCAAGATAGGGATCCTTTCTCCACCGCAGGAATAGACTCCAAACAAGAAGCCCTACCATTTTGATCTCCAATGTGGATGTTCAATTCAGTCATATACATTTTCAAGCCAAATTATCCATAAGAAAAATGTATGAAAAGATAATTTTAGAGTAATAAAGTTTTTTCTTATTAATTAAATCATTATGATTTAATTATTAAGTCACTTATAATCTCTAGTTTACTTAAGCTAAACTTTGGGCATATAATAATTAATTCTTTTACTAATTATTATCATGCAACATAGGTTATATTCATGTGAGGGTTTTGATCTTTGTTATAAGGATGATCTCTCTTTGTAACATCTATTCATTTTTTATAATAGCAATCTCTTTGTTTTCTCATCAAGAATGTCTTGTCTATAGATCTGAGAATTCCAACCTCCATAGCTTTTTCTTCTATCTTTCTATGATAGGTATTTTCATGCAGGTGACTCTTGGAAGCTATGGAATTGATCATTCATCAACTTCCACATGGTTTTAGAGCTCCAAATCTTTATACTACAAAAGTAGAATTGGGCCCCTCACAACTAACCTGATTTCAATTTTTTAAAAAAAGTTTTTTAAATAATTTTTTTAAAAATTAAATAATCGAGAGAACAAAAAAGAGGTACAGTATCAAAAGAGGGGAGGAGGCAAGCCTCAACCAACCAGATCAAAGTCCAACAATTAGCTAGAAATAGCCAACTAACACATTAAGTAGCAGTTCTAGCGAGATTACAAAAAGAGGAGATAGAAAAGCTATTCCAAAACATCATCATGATCATCAAACCAAGTTGTCCATCCCAACTCTCCTTCCATCCACATGAATTTCTTCCACTCGAGACTATGAGCAAAGAAGTCATGTTCATCAAAAAAGGGGCCTCTGTTCTCATGTATTTCCTTGAGCAGCTCCTTAAGAGATTTTCCAAAAGCAGTTTGGTTATCAAGAATGCTGGCCAATTCCATCCCATGCTTCATCTCATAAATGAATATCATAGCGAGCCCATCATGGAGGAATCTTTTTAGCTTGTCCATCTCGAGCTTCATAATGCAACAAATCTGCGAGACAATCTTAAAATTCATGAGTTTCAAATGAAATAAAGTAAGGGATCTACCAATATCTTGAAATTTGTCCTCATTTCTACATTTCCAAATAAACCAAAGAATGTGAGAGGATAAATGTGAGAGGATAGAATGTTCCAAAAAAAATTAGCATCCTTTTTAAGACCAAATAAGTTGCCAAGAATGGTATCTAAAATAGGAATATGATCAGTTATAGAAATTCCAAAAAACTTCCATATAATCCTAGCAAATTGACAAGTAAAGAATATATGCCTTAAATTTTCAAGAACCCTGCAAATAGTACAAAGTTCAACATCACCAACATGATTTTTAACAGGAAGTCTATCGAGAAGGAGCTGCCATTTAAAATGTAAGATTTTAGGGGGAATATGTGATTTCCAAAATCTGTCAAGAATTTTTCGCCATTCAAGAGAGTTCAAGTTCATATACCAAGTGGTATTAAGGTGAGAATAACAAAGTTGTCTTTATTGAGAACCTTATATATATCTTTAGCTTTAATTTTATTTAGGAGAGATCCATCATCCCAACAAAAATTTAGAAATCTATGAGAGTCCACATCACACCTGCAGGGAAGATTAAGAGTGTGGCAAGCATTGGCAACCATATTATATGTACGTTTATGGGAGATAGGAAGATCAAACTTGATTCTAATATCCTTCCAACTAACAAGGTTATCATTCTCCAAAATGTCAATAAAGCTATGGATGCCAAGGTTGTTCCAACATTTCACAGAACAACCTTGAGTCATGGAAAGAGGCTTACCATTATGATGCAGATTCCACCATATAGAACGCTCATCATGAATAGAGTTATTACTGGAAAAGTTTGAATTATAGATGAAACCCCTCACAAGCTCCCAAGCTTTCCAAATAGACTTGAAAACCATGGAACTTTGGACAGAGACAGGGAATGACCCAGCAACCAGATCAGTAAAAGGAAGGTTTTTCCAATGTTTGGCCTACTTAGGATAACCAGACTGAATGTTGTTTCTAAGAAGAATCTTCCAAGGTTCCTGACCATCAAGAGCCTGAAAGATCCACTTAGCAGCAACAAAAATTCCTTAGATCCTAAGGTCAATTAGCCCTAAGCCACCAAAGTTCTTGGCAACATGACACCAACTCCATTTAACAACATGTTTCTTCCTGTGACCTTTGCCATTAGACCATAAGAATCTCCTAATGGCTTTTTGAATATCCAACACTTGGTAGTTACTAAACATCCAGATAGAGGAGTAGTATATACTATAGGATGACAAGATTTTCTGATACACCTGCACTCTACCAGCAAGTGACAACACCCTGTTATCCCACTTGTAGAGCTTCTTAACAATTTTATCCTTAATCCAAATCCACATGTCTTTGAGAGATGGGGATATAGAAAAGGGAACCCCCAAATATCTGACAAGCTTATTAGGTCCACCCCATGAGTATCCAAACTAGAGAAACCAATCAAGAGGCTCCTCTTTCCAACCAAGCATAATAGATTTGGATTTGGAAATTTGAGCTCCAGAAATGGTCTCAAACAGGTCAAGTTTAAGATTAAGATGCTGAATATTACTACAAGATAGTTCAAGGAAAAGAGAAGTATCATCCGCAAACTAGATATTAATAAGCTCAGACTTATCAGGGAGAGAAATCCCATTAACTTTGGGAGAAATAGTGTTATATCTAAGGATATAGTACAAGGCATTAGAAGTGATGACAAAAAGAGCAGAAGCAAGGGGACATCCTTGCTGAATGGATCAGGACAAAGGTATAGGATTAGAAAGAAAACCATTGATTTCAATTCAAGCAGATGAATCCTTAAGCAAGACTTGAATATACCGAAAAAATTCATTAGGGAATCCAAATGCCTAAAGAATAGAGAAGATAAATTCCCATTCAACACGGTCATAGGCTTTCTCAAAATCTAGAAGAAACATAGTAGAGTTTTGATGTGAAGTCTTAGCCCAATCCATTGACTCCCAACTGGTGACAAGGTTCTCTAAAATATATCAACCCTTAATAAATCTTGTCTGAGTGGGACATATGAACTTAGGAAGAACATTAACAAGCCGAGAAGCCAAGGCTTTGGCCATAATTTTATATGAAACATTAAGCAAAGTAATTGGCCACCAATTCTTGATAAGGGACTTATCTCCATCCTTAGGGATAAGTTTGATAATCCCCATATTGATAGAATGTCCAAGCATTCCATAATCATAGGCTTCTGAATATAGGTCAAATAAGTCCTTGGCAATCCAATCAATATTGGATTTGTAAATTCAGTAGGGAGACCATCAGGCCCAGGTGCTTTATCTTTTTGGAGAGCAAGTATAACATCAGAGATCTCTTGGACTGAGATCCTAGCCCTAAGGATGGAGGCAACATCCTTAGTAATTTTCTTGGGAATAAGTTTTTGACATCTACTTGTGAGCTCTTTGGCATTGTTGCTGTCCTCAAACTTGAATAAGGCTTTGTAGAACTTCTCAAATGTAGCAAGAATGTCATTAATATCACTGAGCTCCTGACTATCAACCATAATTCTATCAATTTTCTCCTTACTCTGCTTTTTTTTGAGGTAATTAAAGAAAAATTTAGTACCCTTATCCCCATATTTCAACCATTGCTGACGACTTCTAATAGAGGCTCCAATGGTTTTAATATGTTGATGTTTCCTTAGCGTATCTCTGGCAACCGAGACATGTTCAGCATGAGGAATGGAAGCGAGGTTAGCTTGCACATCAATTTCAGCAAGATGAAGGCATTCATTTAATACACGTTCCACTCTTCTATAGTTTTTTTCCTTCCTTTGGCCAAGGGTTTGGAAAATTTCCTCCACGAGGAGACATTTCTATTCCACCTATCAACTTGGGAGGAGAAATTATTAGCAAAATTAAACAACCTAACCATCTTAATAGCAACACAAGTATCCTGGTCATTAAGCAATGAAGTATTAAAGATAAATTTTTCATTATGATGAATGCAAGGAGCAAGAGCATTTCTAATGTTAATGAGAACACTTATAGGGAGATGATCTGAAAGAGTAGAGGAAGAGGCAAAAACAGGAGAATGTTGTTGGTTAGGAGAAAAACAAAAAAAGTCAGAGTTCACATAGAATCTATCAAGCCTGGAGTAAATCCTCTTAGACCCTTGTTGAAAATTACACCATGTGTACCAAAGGCCAGAGGTATCCCTTTTACGCCCTTCCATAGGATCAAACAAATTAAATTTATGTTTACAGCGATCCCAATGTGACTTCTCTTGATGTTTCCAGGCAAAAGGAAGACCACCAAACTTATCATCTTGATCCTCGACCATGTTAAAGTCTCTAGCAAGGATCCAAGGAATGTCAGGAAGATTATACAACCAATTCCATAAAGTGATCATATCCTTAACCTCATTAGGAGCATAAATAGAACAGACACCAAAGGATGAACCTTTAAAGTCAATAACAACCCAAGCTGCTCGGTTACAAGGGGAGTAGCCAGTTGAGTTAATATATTTTTTCTAGTAGGGATTGATGAGTAAAGTAGCACCACCTTTCCCTTTAGGATGATTGGTGAAAATTTTAATAGCATCCCTCCAGATAAAGTCTAGAGAGGAGCTAAGAAGAAAGTTAACAGCTTTAAGCTGTTGCATCATAGAAAAATCTATGTTTTTATTCCCCAATAGAAATTGCTTAATGATAGATTTCCTATCAGGAGACTCAAGGCCTCTTATATTCCAAGATATGCACTTCATGATGAAGAATGCAAAGAAGGGCCAGTAAGAGGAGCCGATATCTCCCCATTCTTCTTTTTATTTTTAGAGCCTACAGGCCTGCCTTTTTTCTTAGATCCATTGGATCCTATGAGGGAATCATCCTCTTTCTCATCAATAAATGGCTGGGTAAAGTTGGGCTGGGGGCCAAACAAGTCGAAAGCCCCAATAGCATGAGATCCATCTAGGGTCTAGGTCATCATGCAATCAGAATGTCCAAGGTTCCCATTAAACTTAGCACAAACCTGATTCAGAGATTTAGTATTAATAGGATCTTTGTTAGCAAGTATAATTTCAATGAAGTAATCATCATCTAATTCATTAAGGGTAGATGTGGGAGGGCTGATGGTGTTATCATGAGAAGGGGGGACAACATTCAGAATAGAACAACTACCCAAGTCTGTGGTGACATCGCTCATGGTAGCATCATCAGAACTACCATGAATTAAGCTCTGGTCTTCTGAAGTATTCTTACTGGAGGTCATACTATCAATAGGAGCTCCATCTTTAATCAACAAAGAAGGAGAAGCCAAAGTGGCAAAGGGGTTAGTTTTAGGGGTAACACGGAACTAATCAAGGGCCAATTGTTGAGCATTCTTTTTCCTAGGTTTCTTGTTTTTAACAGCTTGAAAACCACATTATCCCTCAAAGTGTTTCTTTGGTCAGAGATGGCAGAGTATTGAATCTTACTGGGGTTGATTAACTATAAAGTTATTAGTGTTGGGTTTATCATCACCTTTTCTAGTGAGAAGACTAGAAAGTTTATCAACATTCCTATTAGGGTTCAAGGTAGAGGGAATAATAGCCAATTCTTAGTTATTAGGGATGCTACTCTCAATGTCCCCTTGAGTCAATTCAGTCTTCTTCTTATTAATAATTGGGTAGTTCTTCCGAATATGTCCTTCTTTTTTACATAAGTAACAGGCGTTAAGATCCCCGAGGATTTTTTAATAATTTTTATTTTCCTCTTCTATTTTAGGACCACTAGTGGTTTGAAGGGGCATACTTATTTGCTTTATTTTTTCAAATATATGCTAAATTTTCTATTGGCCATTGGATTTTTCTTCTATTGTCAAGGCTTTGATCCTACTTTTTTCTAGAGATTGATTTTTTTTCCAGTATGGATCATTTTTATGGCATTTTGTTTCCTTGATGACCATTTGATTGTCAAAATTATGCTCATCACTTTCTAATGTCAATATTGCTGTCATGCCAAAAATTTAACAGGGCAAAATACAACCAATTTTTAAATTTTTTTAAAAATTATTATTATTATTTTAAGTTCTCAAATCGAAATTGCAATGGTTAGGTACAATTTAGAAAAGTTGGGATCACAGGTTTCACCTTCTAACATGAAGGTGAGAACTCGCCTCTTCAGCAACACATTTAGGGGTTTTACTCCAAGTTAATAACTTAATGTACCTTGCTTAGGTATATTTAATCATCCATCATTTAATCAATTTTTTATTTTTTAATATCGATTTCATGAATTACATTGGATTTAACTTTGATACCATACATGAATTATAATATACTAGATCTATCTGTTGGAAGAACTAAATCTACTCTTGAAGTTGACTTACCAATTGTATAATACTTGGCTCCCAAAAATTAATAGGGTTTATTGAAATGTTAGTTGCTTACCATTGAATCTATTTCGACACAAAAATCATCTTCTACCATGCACTTTACTCACTTAACAAGTGATCTTGCAATCCCTTAATGTTAAAACCCTATTTACCACTTCCCAATTGAGGATAATTCTAATTAGGGTTAAACGTATAAATCCTAAAAATTTCATTACTTAATTTCCTTTTTCATTTCTACACCTTACTAGCTATTCAAATTAACTACTTATCGATCAAAACTTAAGTTCCTAATTACCTATCATTAAAACAAGCATGACATTTAATTTAATTTAATTTAATTTTTACTTTATTTATTTATTTTTCTCTTATTCCTAGACACATGATTTAGTTGGTAAACAATACTTACTAATCCAAATACTACCCTTTAATTATTTAACTTATGAAAAATCAAATATATTTAATCCTAACTATACCAACGTTAACCAATTCTATACTCAAGTTAAGTTTCTCTTTTATACTCCCTAAATTCTTTAATACATAGTTTAAAACATGAATATGACTCAACACCTAGAACTTAATTTAGTGACTTAATTTATGTATGTGTGTGTGTGTGTGTGTGTGTGTGTGTGTGTGTGTGTGTGTGTATACACACACACACACACACACACACACACACACACACACACATATATACACATATACATATACATATATATGTGTGTGTGTGTGTGTGTGTGTGTGTGTGTGTGTGTGTGTGTGTGTGTGTGTATTACATAAAATCTAATAAATATTTACAATAGAAATTATTGGCTAGCATCTAAACTCTTAACTCCTTAATTTATTAAATTACTATTGCAACGAATCTACTTGGTTAACATTAAGAACCACATAATTAAAAGCTATTAACTCACCTTACTATTATATAAATCTAGGACATTTCCCACTAAAAGTTTCTAATTTAATGACTTCCTTAGTACGAAATCTTTGCTAGCTTTCTTTTTATTCACACTCAATTGCATTAACCGACTTACAATTTAATTTTGAATTCGAGCATCTTCCTACTAGTTCATTGATTGAAGGGTAGCTTAAGAGTCGTAATAAGACTACATTTATACACTCTAATTGCATAGATTATGACACATTGTGAATAAAATCACAAAGATATATAGTGTGTATTATATTTAATTATATTCAAAACCATTTAGAAATCCTATTATTAACATATATTTACCAATATTATACTAACTTAACATACAAAGTAGAGGTTACAGTATAAATATATTTATATTTAATTTCTTACACAATAGTTTATATCTATATGGTCACTATATGCCACTACTTATATATTACGAAAGAATCTACTAAACATTGGAACTTAATTACTAACCTGTATTCAAAACAAATAATAATCTACTAAATTATATTCCTAACTACAAACCTACTAAACCCTTAGGGCCCGTTTGGTTCGTGGATATCAATAGGAATTAGAATTGTGAATTCTAAAAAAATCATAATCCACTGTTTGGGTTGATGAAATGAGAATTGGAATACAAAAAAATTAGAATTTTGTATCTTCATTTATCCCCCAATTTTAGGATTCGGTCTTCCTTCCAAATAGTTGGTATTGCTCAAATACCCATTTTAATTCCAATTTTGGGAAAAATGAGCATTGCAAATTAATACAAAATAAACCTTTTAAAAGTTCGGTAGACCTAATTTTTTTTGGCACTCAAACTTTTTCTCTGCCAGATTATATTCGTTTGCACTCCATTTTATCTCTGCAAACGTTTTTCTCTGGTTTCTCGCATTGTTGTTTGTAGATCCATTTTTTCTCTGCCAAAAGTTCTGCTCTCCATTTTCTCTAGTTTCTCAACGTCTTTGCAAAGGTATGGTTGCATTTTTCTCTCCATTTTGCTAGTGTTTAATAGATTTTTCTCTTGATATGAGGCCCTCCTTTTTTTGTTCATTACGGTGCCGCTATTTTTACTTGTGAGGAGCTGTGCAAAGGCATATGTGCTACTTACCCAACCCATTATTTCTTCTTTCGCTGACCAAACTCCTATAGAATGGTGGTACTTTTGTGTTGAATGCAGATTCACTAATTTTTTATGGCTTCTTTCTTGTGTTGACCCTGCCTTTGTGCATTTCGCCGAGGTTCTGGTCGCGAGTTTGAACCCTAGTTGTCACAATGGCCAATTGCTTCACTAGCAGGGCAATTTGTAGATTGTTTTCCTCTGATTTTTTCCTTTTCTTTTGGTTTAATTTGTTTGCCATTGTGAGTTTTGGTGTGGCCATGCCTCATATCCAATTCCAGAAATGTGCAACCAAACGGTGAAAATGTGTATTCTCATAATGAATTCTTGGTGAACAAAACGGTCCCAAATCAAATCCTCAAAACAGTAATCTAGATTTCAAGTTTCAGAATCCCAAATCAAGGTTTCCGAATGCCAATTCTCGATTCATATTCCAGCAACCAAACGGACCCTTAATTCTTACTCAACACTCCTATTTCCAAATCTTCACACTATCAAATGCAATCTCCACTTTCAGCTATAACCCATTTTATTATAATATAATATCCTCACTAATTAAGTCCCTAACCCCTTAATCACTAGCCACCACACATCCCACTAATACATGACTAACATGTGACTAGGCAGCTCCAACAGTGCGAAATGATAAGAACATATCCTAACCCAAAATTCAGGCGCCATTTCGCCAAAATAAGGGACTCCTTTTTCTTCCTAGCGCCTATCCTTAGGAAGCGGCTTTATGACCAGACCTATTACCAAAGGTGGGCGCCATTCTCTTTTCCCAAGGGTAGATGGCGACTAGGGAGAGGTCCTTGACTTAGGATAGCTCAAGATCATCTTTTAATGTGCCATAAGGTGGGTACAAAAAGCGAAATGCACCTCATAAGCACTAAAAAGGACAAAACAGAGCATGATTCACTTGGAAAGGCTCCTCATGTGTCTTAGTGGCCTAGGGTGGGGCCACCACCTTGCTAGCATAAATATATTTTGTTAAAACGGTGATGATATCCCAAGTATGGGATGACCCCTCCTAACTTTATTTAAATTCCTCAAACCTTGGTCTCACCCTCATTTCTAGCGCCCAGGCAACTTGGGAAGTGGTTTCCTGCCCCCTATGCGAGGATAAATCATGTGCTGCCAGTGCCCAAAAGAAAATGGGCGCTTGGTTTCTTTGGTTCATATGTTTAAAAATTATACATTTATATGTTCCTAGTACTAAGCAAAAAGGTTTTTAGGTGCTTAAGTAGAATTGTTATATATATATATTTAAAAAAATAAATAAATAAATTACATATGTATTAGTTTGAGGAGGATGTGACAAGGTCACGTGACTTATATGAGTCACTGACCTTTATTAGTTAATAGGCCTAAAGTATATTATTGGAGTGAAGCTCTATCCTAATGTCTCTCTTTATTATTATTATTAGATGTATATGATTTTGAAGATTATATTCTTTTTGAATAGTTTATTCTTCTGTATTATGGGAAGAGATTTAAGTTCTCTTTCCATACATTTTCCGGAAGAGATTTAACTTCTCTCCCTATACATTTTCAGAGAGAAACATACACCTACAACATGTTTTCTTATAGACTTGGATTATGTATTTTTCCTTTAGGTTATACTTCTCTCTTCGTTTCTTTTTAAGCTTTTAGTATTATTTGAATTATTTTCTTTATGCAACCAAGTTATTCTACATTTTGGCTTGCCTATAGTACGATGTTGTATTGATACTTCCATGTGCATTCAAATGAAATGGATCTATTAGAAAGCACTTGAATATTTACTTAGCACATGAATTTTCGTTTACAATAAGGTCAAATATGGATAAATAGATTAATCTATTCTATCAATCAATGGAACATGAAATGTTATTTCCTATTGAACTAAGACCCAAGAGATTTCTTCATATGAACAATATTTTGGAAATGTATTGTTTCATGATCCCATAATGAATAAGATACAAGCAATGCAGGTTTAGTACCTGAGCAACTAACAATAAGATATTCTATAAAATGAGTTTCTTTTACATTCCATTCATGAATGCTATGTAATTCTTTCCTTGCTACAATACAAAAGGATGGAGAGAGATTCTCCATAACATGCACAATGCACAAAGATAAGTTTTCTGTTATATACAAGATGATCATCCCAAACATTCTTTCCATTGCTCCCTTGAGCACCAATCCTGCAAAACAACACAACAAGGAAACAACACAAGGAATATGGGTGCTCTCCACCCAACCATAGGCCTCCAAAGAGACCACCCCCGCACTAGGGAATCAAGGCTCAAACTGGGTTACACATACAATCATTCAAATGCATAAACATTACATTTCAAAACTTGAACAATTCCCTCCCAAGGCTATTTCACAATGGTCCACAAATGGAACCATAAACATAGGGTGAAGGTGTGCTTTAAAATGGAGACTTTCCATATCAAACTATATTTGAAATAACAACTTTCATGCCCTTTTGGGGCTTTCACATATCCTTCTCCAAACACACTACCATTAGCTGTAGCCTCCTTGGAAGCCCATACTCCATAAAACTTCCTCTCTGCACCATACTTCCCTTATCACTCCCAACAAGATATGATTGATTATGGCATACAATGGATCCCATACTCCAAGGTTCTCAAATACATTTGTCAAGCCCAACTATGCCCTTCATCCTGGGCTTCTCTTCACTTCCCAAAAGAGTGAGTGAAGCCCTCACACCCATAGCAACACTCATGCACAAATCATGGAAACTCAAACAAAAATAGAAATAAGAGAACAATGAAAACCAAACTCCATACTCATCACAACACAATACTACACAACAAGCTACAAAATGATATCACATATTCTACATACTCATGAATGCAATACTAAAGTTAAATCTCAAAATGAAATCAACTAACTACTTGGTAAGAACACCATTCAACCTTTACATGGATACTATATCAAAATACAATGCCATGAAATCTACTCACAATATGAATTCACACCCCTACATGCTCATGAATGTAATACCATTATACAAGTTTGAAGAGAAATAATACATGGGTAAGAAGAAACCAACCTTGAATCCTTTTTGCAAAATGATAACGAATGGTTGTAGAAGAGCCCCCTCCCAAGCTTACAACCCTAAGAGTCTCTAAAGTTAGAGAGTGGGTAGAAAACCCCCTAATTTCCTCCCAAGCCCTCTAAAAGGCCTCCAACTTCTCACTCTACTAAAAATGGCCCAAACAAGAAGCCTCCCTTTTCTTACACCCTTGCCCCTTTCTAAAATTGCACCTTGACCAAGTGGAAAGAAACATGTGAACTCTTCAATTTCGAAATTCTAAGAAAGTGACATGTTTGGGGGGTCCCCAAGGTCACCCAGGCCTCCTAAAGGTTAGATTTAGTCCCCCAACTCATACTACTATCATGTGGGTACTTATTTTTCACCATGGTAACCCCCTAGGACCACTTTTGATCCCCCAAAAGCTAATGGAAGGTTGGAATTCGAATTTCAATGGATAGGGACTTATCCTAACACTTATTTATAATGTGGGGTTAACTTGGATACTATGTTGGGGTTATGTTTAGGTTAGGTTACTTTCCCAAACCCTAAATGCCAAGTCATTACCATGTGGACAAAACAAGTGTCAAGTCACACAAACACAACATAATACATTTAAAATGACTTGTCTTCAATAATACATGAATTCAACTATCACCCACATACCATTCACATTACGAAATAAAACACATTACAAGGGGGTACGAATCCTTCCACGGATGCAACCTCGACCATGTCATGTTTCACGTGGGTTTTAGCCTTGGTTCCTCATTAAATCCCATGGTCAAATCCCTGCACACTAAACTTGAGCATTAGTAGTCCAAGAAAAATAAATAAGCAATATATAAGCAAGTACAAAAAATCAATTTCATATTCAATATTAGGCTTGCATATTTCATCATTTCCAATTAACTTTCCCTTTTCTAATCTCTTTCTTATAAAACAATTAAAACATTAAAATACGAATTCCTACATATCAACATTGATTCTTATGCAACATGATCAGGCTAACATTCTGAACAACCTCATAATCTATTTCCTATCATAATGATGAAATGTTGAATTCATGACCATTAAGTTACAAGGCATGTGGGTTGAGTTTCATTTGCATATCTCAATCTATCCTTTGGCACTAATGTTCATTTGAACATTACAATTTGACATTCAAGTATTTCTACAATCCAATTTTTGTTAAAGCAATTGAAATAGTTTAGAACATGAAATGAAATCATTAAATATATCAATTAGGTCCTAATATGCAAACATAAATGCGAATCATCAGAATGCAGATATTAAAATGACATAATCCCTATAGTCTCGAAAGTATATCAAAACATCAAGTTTAGAAGTATCATAATGCAATTATATCATCTATACTATGACAGATCGGGTGAGGCCTCACAATTACATTAGCATTCCTATTTTTCCCTTCTAGCATTTTTTGGATATACCTTCATGTTTCTGCTCATATCTTAGGCATATGGACTCTATTATCTAAAAAGGAGATATCACTAGAATGCTGGTTCCAAGTCCATCAGAATGGTACAAGTATATTTTAGTTTTGATGTTTTTGTATATCTTTTTCTACTATCAAAGTTAGTAGTTCATTTTTTTGACTCCTAGAGACATATATTAGGAATTTGATCTCTCATTTGCTCAAATTTTTTATATCATTGGAAAGGTCTGAGAGCTTTCTAATGATAATAGTTGTTTTCCAAATTCTTATCTAGGCACATCTTATTCATTTTTTTTGCATTTTTGTATTCTAGTTGATATCTTTGTTGTTCTAGGTTTAGTGATCAATTTTGTTTCCTTAGAAGATTTGTCATGACTAGTACTATCTATTTTATTAGTCTTATGTCTCTTCTGGTCTTGTTAGACATCATTTATATATGCATTCTTGCAAATGCACTGAGATAAAATGTCATATTGCATATGCATTTTTGATTCAATAGTTTTACCTTATTTTTCCTTCTAATTCAAGTAGTGTCATCTAAGAACACTCATATAGATTATTATTTTCTTCGAATTCACCATATGTTGTGCTGTATCGTACATGCACTACTCTAGTTAAAGTGCCATATGTGGTTGATATTTTTATCTATGTTTGTCATCTTCCTTTGTCTAGTGAGTTTTCCTTCTATGATATTATCCTCATAACATGTTTAAGATTGATCACTCTAGTACATATGTTAGGAACCTGTGTGTTCCTTCTGTTTATTTTGTTAGAGTAGTGTTGTTGGACGCATATGCTTTGTAAGTCGTCCCGTGAGTATATTTTATTATCCCACATGCATAGGTAGTATTACTTTTCTAGATCATACCCAGTATATAAGAATAGGTTGAGGCCCTTGATGGGCATGGACGAATTTATTGTATTGAGCTTGCTCAAAGGAGGTTACCCCCTCGAAGTGGCCTGCGATCAGTAGATTCATTCTGAGTTCTGCTATCACTTTGTATTCTGTTATTTCGAGCATTCTCACGATATTGCTTTAAGGAGGTTCTTCACATCTGGTATCAGAGCACTCTCTTGGGCTCGCTGGGTGGAAATTACATCAAATTTTTTTTTCTATCGTGGCCTTCAGGTTCCTCTCACTTCTAATATCTCTTGTTATTGCAATAACTCTTTTCAGTTGTTCTGTCTGTGAGTGAATTTTTTCTAAGTCGACTGTTCAAAAAAACAAAAAAAAAAAAAAAAGAGTAAAAATTTTTCTGTTTTTTAGTCGTAGCTTCCTTGTTTGCTTTCTGTTTCTGCTCATACTTCCGCAGAACGTCTGCAATATCATTTCGCATACTTCCTTCCTTGGCGACCCAACCCCAAATTTTACATATCAAAGCCCTAAATCCCTCATTTATCTAATTTTAGGGTTTGCCCTATCTTTTTCACCTCTCATCCAATCGCCACCAAATTGAGCCACAAGATTCAATTCCTCATTTTGCTCCCTTATCCATCTTGGACTGTTCGCCTCATTTCGCCTCCCTACCCTTGAAACCCTCATTTTTCTTTTTCCCTTGTCCCTAGATAGTCTCCCACCACCCGTCGAACACCCATTTCCTATATGAGTTTTACCCAAATCCAAGTTTGCCGTAACTAAAAAAGTTTTTGTTTCTCATCTTCTACCCATTCCACCAAAAAAAAAAAAAAAAAAAAAAAAAAAAAAACCTTGTTTTATGGTTTTTACGCGTACAGGAGCAAAAATCATGGAAGAGGAAATTGCCTCCCTCAAAACCAAACTTCAAGATCTAGATGACAAAATTCTGGGTCTTAACTTTCAGCAGTCAGCCATGAGCCGAAACCATTCAGGAGATACTGGGTCCTCTTCTGGCAATTTCTGTGGACCAAAGCTTGATTTTCCACGCTTCGATGGTTCTGATCCGACTGGATGGATCTATAGGGCAGAGCAGTATTTCAGCTTGCATAATACTTTGGATAACCACAAAGTCCCCCTTGCATCTTTTCATTTGGAACATGAAGCTCTTCAATGGTTCCGTTGGTACATCAAGGCTAATGTAGGCCCAATGTGGAGAGAATTGTGCACCCTCATTTTGGAGCGCTTTGGCCCTAGTTCCTTTGATGATTTCACAGGAGCACTCACTAAACTGCGACAAACAGGCACTGTAAGAGAATACCAGACAGAGTTTGAAAAATTAGCTAATCACACAGAGGGCTTGTCTGATGAATTCTTCCGTAGTTGTTTTGTCAGTGGTATGAAGGATGCACTTCGCTCAGAAGTCAAAATGTTTCGACCTACTACAATGATGGAAGCCCTTGGGTTGGCTAAGTTAGCGGAAGACAAGATTAGTGCTCTACAATGCTCCAGATCTAATTTTGTTCCATTCAGAAATACAGGTTCTCACAACCCTCCAGTCATACCAGCTCCCAGAACTACTCCGATCAAGCACTTGTCTGAAACAGAGATGCGAGTTAGGCGAGACAAAGGGCTTTGTTATAATTGTGATGAGAAATGGTCTCGGGGCCATAGATGTGTTCAGCAAAAGCTCTATCTCTTGGATGTGGATTCTCCAACGGAACTAGAAGAATATGTAGATGCTCAAGAAACAGTGGATGATGAGGTTGAGCCTCACCAGCCTGAACCTCCTTCACCAGAAGCTCCACCAGAGATATCTGTCCATGCTTTGGCAGGAGTCACTACTCCACAAACCATGCGGGTCCAGGGTTTCTTCAAGAAGATCCCTCTTACTATACTCATTGATTCTGGTAGCACTCATAACTTCATTGATCCACGAATAGCCAAACAGGCTGATTGCTTTATCCATCCCTGCTCTAGCTTTGAAGTCATGATTGCCAATGGGGGCACTTTACCTTGTAAAGGGAAATGTCGCAATGTGCGTCTCTCTATTGGAGATTATAACATGCGCTCTGACATGTTTGCCTTACCCTTAGGTGGCTGTGATGTGGTTTTGGGTGCCCAATGGTTACGCACTCTTGGCCCCATTCTCTGGGATTTTGCTGAACTTTGGATGCAGTTTTCAGCCGAGGGGCACCAACACACTTTGAAAGGCTTACAACCAGGGTCTCTCAGCATCATCAGTTCACACCGTATGGAAAAACTTCTTAAGAAGAATTCACATGGTGTCATCGCTCAGCTCCATTCCATTCAGATGCAGCCATTAGCAGTCTCTAGCACTCCTGCCGATCTCCAACACATTTTGGACAAGTATTCTGGTATATTTGCTGAACCTGTGGGATTACCTCCTTCTCGTCCAGAGGACCACCATATTCAGCTCCTTCCTGGCAGTGTTCCGCCCAACATCAGGCCCTACCGCTACCCATTTCATCAGAAGACCGAAATCGAGATACTTGTCCGTGACTTACTGAAGCAAGGTATTATTCGCCCTAGTACCAGTTCCTTTTCTACTCCAGTTCTGCTTGTTCGCAAAAAAGATGGGTCATGGTGACTCTGCATTGATTTCCAAGCACTTAATCATCTCACTATAAAGGACAAGTTTCCCATTCCAGTTGTTGATGAACTTCTTGATGAACTTCATGGGGCTCATTTTTTCTCCAAGTTAGATCTTCGTTCTGGGTATCATCAAATTCGGGTTAATGAGGAGGATATACCTAAAACTGCCTTCCGCACACATGATGGTCACTATGAATTTTTAGTCATGCCCTTTGGCCTCACGAATGCTCCTTCAACATTTCAGGCAGTGATGAATAACATATTTCGACCATACCTCCGGAAATTCATTCTGGTCTTCTTTGATGATATCCTCATATATAGCAAAACTTGGGCTGAGCATCTCCATCATCTGGAGCTTGTCTTGCAACTTCTCTCTGATCATCAACTCTGTGCAAAACTATCTAAATGTGTGTTTGGCCAGGAGGAAGTGGAGTATCTCGGGCATATTGTTGCACACCATGGAGTGCGGGTGGATCCTACAAAAATAGATGCCATGAAAACTTGGCCGCATCCTAAAACTCTCAAGAGCCTTCGAGGTTTTTTGGGGTTGACTGGCTACTACCGCAAGTTTGTCAAAGATTACGGGAAAATTGCAGCACCATTGACAGCTCTGTTAAAAAAGGATGCCTTCTCCTGGACCCCTGTTGCTGAGACTGCATTTGAACAACTGAAACAGGCTATGTGCAGTACACCTGTTCTCGCGATGCCAGATTTTTCCAAACCCTTCACTATTGAGAGTGATGCTTGCGGCAATGGATTGGGTGCTGTTCTCCTGCAAAATGACCATCCTATTGCGTTCACTAGCAAAGCCCTCTCTGGTAAGAATCTAGCCCTCTCTACTTATGAAAAAGAAATGATGGCTATTTTGCATGCTGTACAGAAGTGGCGGCCATACCTCTTAGGGAGTCATTTTTGCATCAGAACCGATCACCAAAGTCTGAAATACTTCCTGGAACAACGGGTATCCTCTCCTACACAACAGAAATGGGTCAGCAAACTCATGGGGTATGATTATGAGATCACCTACAAGAAGGGTAAGGAGAATATTGTGGCAGATGCTCTTTCTCGCACATTTGATAATCAAGCTTCCCTTTTCGCTATTTCTATGCCCATTCCCAATTGGTTAGCGTCTGTTCAGCAGGGCTATGACAGTGACTCTTCTTTATCTCAAATCATTCACCAGCTAGCCAATAATCCTTCTGCTATACCACATTACTCTTGGGATGGTGCTTCTCTTCGATACAAGGGTCGGCTAGTGCTTCCTCAGAACCCAGCTCTACATCAGGCTATTTTTTATGAACTCCATGCTTCTCCTTCAGCAGGGCACTCAGGCTTCCTCAAAACTTATGAGCGAGCAAGGAGAAACTTCTTTTGGAAAGGGATGAAACAGACGATTCAATAGATGGTGGCTAAATGTGATACTTGCCAACGCCACAAGGGTGAAACGACCCTCCTTCCTGGCTTGCTCGAACCATTGCCCATCCCTACACGGATTTGGACTGATATTTCTATGGATTTCATTGAAGGGCTTCCTAAATCCGGTGGCAAGACAGTGATCTTGGTTGTGGTTGACCGTCTCTCGAAATATAGTCATTTTTGTGCCCTCAGCCACCCCTATACTGCCTCCTCTGTTGCACAAATCTTCATGGACCAGATATTTCGTCTTCATGGACTCCCTTCTTCCATTGTCTCTGATCGTGATGCAACTTTTACCAGTCATTTTTGGACTGAACTGTTTCAGAAAACTGGCACCAAACTGAAGATGAGTTCGGGCTATCACCCACAAACTGATGGTCAAACTGAAATTGTCAATAAATGCTTGGAAACTTATCTTCGTTGCTTCACTTCCGAACAGCAACATCAGTGGGCCAAGTGGCTCCCTTTAGCTGAATGGTGGTACAATACCTCTTACCACACTGCCTCTAAAATGACTCCATATGAAGCAGTCTATGGTCAGGCACCTCCAGTGCTCCTTCCCTACACTCCCAACAGCTCACCAGTCCAGGCAGTTGACATAGTTCTCCGCAGCAGGGATCAGATTCTTCGTACCTTACAGGATAATCTTCACATGGCCCGTAATCGGATGAAACAGCAAGCAGATCAACACCGTTCTGAGCGCTCATTTCAAGTTGGGGATATGGTTTTTCTTCGTCTACAGCCATACAAACAATCCTCCCTAAAGCTGAAAGGGCGTCATAAGCTGGCCCCAAAATTTTATGGGCCTTATAAGGTTCTGCAGAAGATTGGTTCAGTTGCTTATAAACTGGAACTTCCTCCTTCTTCCCGCATTCATCCAGTCTTTCATGTTTCTTGTCTAAAGAAAGTTCTGGGTACCACTGTCAGAGCACAAACTACTCTCCCTGAAATGGATACGGAAGGATCCATTATCCTGGAGCCGGTGGCAATCATTGACCAGCGCACTCGCCAGCTTCGCTCTCGCTCCATCTCTGAGGTCTTGATTCAGTGGCATGGCATGCAACCAGAGGATGCTACCTGGGAACCCCTTCTTCAGATTCAACAACAATTTCCACACCTTAAGCTTTGAGGAAAAAGATTTTTTCTAAGGGAGAGGGGATGTTAGGAACCTGTGTGTTCCTTCTGTTTATTTTGTTAGAGTAGTGTTGTTGGACGCATATGCTTTGTAAGTCGTCCCGTGAGTATATTTTATTATCCCACATGCATAGGTAGTATTACTTTTCTAGATCGTACCCAGTATATAAGAATAGGTTGAGGCCCTTGATGGGCACGGACGAATTTATTGTATTGAGCTTGCTCAAAGGAGGTTACCCCCTCGAAGTGGCCTGCGATCAGTAGATTCATTCTGAGTTCTGCTATCACTTTGTATTCTGTTATTTCGAGCATTCTCACGATATTGCTATAAGGAGGTTCTTCACAACATATATATGTATTCTTTTGTGAATCTTGATTGTGGTTCCTTGACATGTAGTTCTATTGGCCCATCTTTTCCAATTACCTCACCCTTGTCTGCATTAGGGGGGCTATTCTATTTTTTCTCATGTTTCCTTGGTTCAATGGAGTGAGTTGTGTATTCAATAATTTTCCTATGTTCTAGGTGGATGTAGTAGCTAGTTATCTATGCATTTAGGTGAGATGGATCATTTCCCATATAGACAATCTTCTTTTCATTCCTACTTTGGTTGTAGCCTTGCATGTTTGATTGATCAGATCTTCAGGCTTTGGTGTTTCATGTCATCTATATCTTCAAGTTAAGCTAGTTTCCTTTGTGTGCCTCCTGATTCAATATAGATTATAGTCTTCTCTACAATGGAGATTTGTGAAATTAGAGTGGGTTTGAATGATGTATCTCAAGTTTGATTTATTTTTCTCTCTGTCTCCTTGCTCTCACTTTTGTGGAATCTTTACAAGACTTGAGGTATGGTTTGAAATTATTGATTTCATTATTTATGTGAGAAAAATATAGATCTATTTATATATATGTTTGCATGATATATTATATCTATACATTCAACTCCTATAGTTATTCCTTTTGTGAAAATAGCTATGTATTTTCCTATGGTATTTAGGCACTAGTTTTTGGAGATATGTTATTTTTTATTAGAGAGTTGTTGGTAACTAGACGAATGGAATATTTCATAATGATATCTTCCATTTTTTCTTATCTATGCCTTCTTGTACATTACATATGCTTGATTTAGTGGTTTTAACTAGTTTGACCTCTTACTTGGGTTTTCATGCTCCCAATTGTTGATTAAGACACCAAATTATTATGTGATGTATTAAATTTATGCTTAGCATTGAAAATGATTATAAATACATATTTTTATAGTCTTTGTGCCTTATTATTGTTTATTTATTGTGATGTATATATGATGAGTTAGTGTGTTGTTTAAACTAGGGGTATGGGGCCCTATGAATGTTGTTCCTTAAACTCTTCTATGCATATGGTTTAGATTTCTGAGTAGGGTAGAGGCCCTAGGTGAGTGGCTCACCATAGGTGTTGGGGCCTAGAAATGGATGTTGGAGGATCCTATGTGTTAGAGACTAGGGTTGTGTATAGGCTAGCTCTACATGTTAATTTTTTTTAATCAAGTGGAGACATCAATAAAATTAATGGGTTATGGGGTTTTGGGAAGGATGCATTATTGGAGTACTTAGAGAGAATACACTCTATGGAGTAGGAAAATATTTGACTGAGGGAAATGATTTCAACACTAAATGACTATACATATCTTGATGGAGTACTCGGGGAAAAAATGTTCTATATGGCTGAATGGTACTTGGTTCAAGGGAAGGATCTTAACACAAAAGGAATGTACGATGATACTCACCTAGATGTAGTTGAGCTCCTAAATTTTCTTTTTCCTCTACCTGTGTTGGAATTATTTAAGAATAACTTGGGGGGGGGGGGTTGTGAATTAGTTATTCAAGGTCTAGATGTACAAATAAAACTTTTCACAATTCAGTGAACCCATAAAACTTTTTCAACCATGCATGCATTCATTGTGTGTTAACCAAAACTAATATGTTACTATCAAACCAACATGTAGAAAAGTAAAGCATAAATACAACATATCCATCATCACATTTGACACAATGATTTAACGTGGAAACCCAATTTGGGAAAAACCACCAATAACATGCTACTCCTTTTTCACTTGTTTCAAGTGATGCCCTATTAAAGGCCAACCTTCTTAAAGGTTACAACACACACTATTAAATGTGATCAGGTTAAGAGGTTTCAATCACCCTATTAAAAGTAATCCTTGTTAGAGGACTATAGGCCATTCACTAGAAATGCCACCCTATTAAAGGGTTTACCAATGACTGTTAAGTCAACCTTTCTCCAAAGGATTTACCCTAATCTAATACAATTGTTAGAAAGTAATAGTAGAGCTTTGATCTAATACAACTTACAACCTTACTTGTAGATTACAGATCACTATTCAATCCTCAACTCTGCTTGGCTTCCAATCTTTGTAGCTTTGACAGCTTGTTCACCCTTCAAGCAGTCATTCTCTTCTAGCCTTCTTGCTTGCTATGCCATTGAGAACTTCTTCTCTTGGGTCACTTAATGAAGCAAAACCCTTTTCTTTCTCCTTGTGAAATTTTCGTGTCAAAACTCTTCAAACTCTAACCTCTTTGCTTCATGACTAGACATCCCTACATATAGGAAATTAGAATGCTTTCCCCACTCATTATCCATCACCAAAATTAGGGTTTTTGATGGAGTAGGTAGGATGCAATGTATCTACCCCATATTTTGTCTTTTCTAGAAACTTCTCCTAAAATCCATTTGAATTTTCCTCTAAAATAGTTTACATAAGATTCTATGCCACTAGCTCATCAATCTTATCTTCCTCCTAATTTAAAAGTTCCAAGAAAATAAAATTATTAGCTTTTATGTGGAAAATCTTCGATCTTTTTCATAATGCAGTAGCTCGGTATTATCAATTTACTGATGCTCAACACATACTGTGTTACTCGACATCTATTATAGAATCACTCGGTATCAACTAGATTTTACTAGTGCTTGGCATCAACTACATTTTACTCGGCATCTACTAACTTGCTTGACACCTACTAGTTTACTCAACATCCACTTAGAAATTGCTTTCACTCGGCACCTTCTATCAACTTGGTCAAGCTTGGCAAATGAACTTTGTTCAACTTTATTCTTTTAATCTTTCTAAGTGTATCTAGTCATTTTGTAACCTCAAGTAGATCATCAATACATTATGTTATCGCTATCTTGACTGATTCTTGCACTTCAATACATAATCATAACTCAACCTTTCCTCTAGGTACTTTTGTTACATCTTGTTAATTAAATCCTCCTCATCAATCAACTAAGTGATAGTACTTGAAACATATAAGCAATTATCTTACTAGCACGTGGTAGGTTTGACATAAGTGAAAAAACAATGATTGAAACACACAATCTTCTTCAACAATGTTTCACTCAAATGATCTTTTCAAGCATACATCAACAAGTTGTCCATTTGCTTTGTAATTTCATTTTGGGCATTATGTTTTTGTATGGCCTTATGTTACCTTTGTACTTTGATTTGGGGTATAAGCCTTATATTAACTTGGAACCTATGTGGATTAAGGTCTTATCTCTTGGCTTAGGGGAGTGGACCATTAATGGATCCACGTGGGTGGTGTTAGCCTCAAATGATAATGTTGATTATTGTATGTAAAAGAGTCATGTTCATTGTTATTTTGTCATTGATGCAAGACCAAAAATCTTTGTGTTATGGTTAGGTGAATTATGTTATGTTTTACTATTATTTACTTTTCTATTTAGAATTATAATATATTGGTAAAACTAATGGAACAAACACTATGAGTTGATGACAATTTCAGTTACATGTTTTATGGTTAAAAATTTTTGATTGCAGAAGTTTGTTAATATTGATTTACCCCCCAATACCTAACCTTTCTAATCAAAAAATAGTATGGGATAATACTTTGGAAATGAGAGACTATTTTACCTTGGTTCATGCCTATCTTGGGCAATACAAGTCAATGATGTGCAACACGTACAAAGGAGTTTTTTTCTCATGGTATTGTAAAACCACATTTACTTTCCATGCTATGAGTTTCCTATAAAAGGAAAACTTGGTGAGGAGTTTGAGCTTTGAGTTTCATTTGCAATATGAGGTGCCAGAAGGAGGCCTATGAAGTTCCTCTAGGCTTGAGTTGAGGTAATACTCTTGTAAGAACTTGCATTGCAAGTGTGTTGCAATCTCCCATTGATTAGCCAAAACATTATGAAGGTATTCCAAGGTATCCCCATGATACTAACTATGTTATATGTTTATTGTTTTTTAATTTATGCTCTTATTTGTCTCTTGATATATTCATAATATTTAAGTTTAAATTTCATAATCACCCTCTTAAGATTAGTCTAAGAAGGGAGTCTTCATACTTTTAAGCTAATTATTATAGATAATTACACTTATTATAGTAGTGTTTAGAAAAGGTGGATCATTCCTAATATGCTCACTAATAAAAAAGTCTTAGTACTAATAGGCTTACTGTCCCACAAAATTCAGTGTCAAAGATATGATATGAGAATATTGTATCTACCTATGTAGAGGTTTAGTCATAGTAATGCATATATCTAAAAATGTCTACCTACAATAGATCTAATTAGTAATATATATAACTATTTCTCAATATGCTTGTACTAACTAACAAATTATCTATATTACTATCACTATACATTCACACACATATGCATATAGGCCTGCATCCACACATACACACTTATAGTATGTGTATATATGTGTGTGTGTGTGTGTGTACATACATACATACATATATATATATCTGTACACACACACACACACACAACAAAAATGATAATTTGAAATATTTCTATATAGAACATTCCACTAGAGAGAAGAAATAAAAACTAGATTGCACATTACAAAAATGATGCATTCACTAGAGCCCAAAAAGATGACACAATTTATAGTCATGCCTCTAAACGAAATTAACATGTCCCCAAACTAAATAACAAATGATAAAGTAATGACTAGTCTAAATAAAACTACCGACAATACTATATAGAATAATAGATAATTATGAACCTTTCTTAGATGTGAATATTATTAACAATATCATTAGTACACTTATTCTAGAGGAAAAACCATCAACTAGATCAACAATAGAGATCATTTCAAATTTACACACTTTTAGACCACTTTTCATAATTCTTCATTTATGTCAAGGTCACAAATTCACTATTTACTTGGAAGTAAAAAGTATACTTTCTCTAAATTATGTAATCAACATTATCATCATCATCCCTACACTTAAAAATCTAAAACTTACAAAACATACCAAAAACCAACCACCAATAGGATCAATTTCCCACACAAAAATAGTATACTTGTAATTTTACAATTCAAATGTTTGTTATTTAGCTTCAACTATCTTGACAACACTTCTCATTTACATCAATCACTAAAATTGACACCAACTAGACATTGTATGTGTTATGATCTAACCAAATCACCAAAGTTGAGATTAATGACAACCAAATAAATTGTATAAGTTCAAAACCATGTACCCCACACCTAATAGGCTAGGGTCACTTCTGGTTCCCTCATTGAATCCCACATCTACTCTCACATTGTGGGATGGATGAACCCATGCAAGCCCAATAATATGTGTATGATAATAAAAAATTAATATCGATATTAACTTATAAAATTATTTATCAAGTTACTATTTAAATTTCATGATAATCTATAATTATAGGTTTGATTCAAATATAGTTCAAGTTCTTTAACGAAAGATTACAATTTTTTATTGTATTTTATATAGCCCGCCAAACTCTTGCTTGATAAAGTTCATATATTGAGAAGACTAGTCTTTGATGTGCTACGATACATTTGGGTGTACATATGATCTTTCCATCCTTGTAATGTAAAATATTATATAATTTAAATACGAGGCTATCACAAATTCAATTTTATAACATAGAAACAAGAAATACATTATGAATTATTGATAGAACATTTCTATTAATCATATGATCTTTAAGCCCCATAAATAAAGTAATAAAAACTTGGAGATTTTAAAATAACAAATAAAACTTTTGTATGGTCAAAATCCATAAGAAGAGCTTACATCCTATATAAAAGTGTATCTCAAATTTCTTAAAGTTTACATACATTTTTCTAGCAATCTTAGCCTTATGAAGAAACTTGTAAGTAAAATAGAATAGCCTAAAAATAATATGATTCTTTAAGTTGGTCCCAAATAAGATTTTTTGAATGTAAAATCACTCTAGTTCATTTGGTTGCAGGCATATGAATTAAAAATTAGAATTGAAAATAGGAATGAGAATGGAAATGGGGAATGGGAATGAAATGGAAATCCTAGTATAGTCTGGTTGACCTGAAATTCAATTGGGACCAATACATAGTAATTTCTATTCATCATAAATAGCTCTGATGGGATTGCTCATTTGGGAAGGTTTGTTTGGGGCAAGGTTCAATGACATGTGTAAAAGTTGTGAAGAATGATGTTCCTGCTCATAAATTATTGGTATTCAGTTTGAAGGAAGGATGGGCTCCTCTCTATGATTTCTTAGGCATTCCTTTGCCTCCCGCGAACATGTCATTTTCTCACTGCAATGAAATGGAATGGTTTTGCAAAATCCATAACGTCCCCTTTTAGGACATTAGGTTTTAAAACAATATATATTTCTACTTTTCATTATGATATCCATTCAAATGCGTTGATATATATATATGAGTGTATTCATAGAGTTGCGTTCTTCCATATTTATTATATTAATAAGGTAATTCAATATATATTATATTAATTATATATAATATTAATCATATGAATCATTTTAATTATTTATAACAAGGATGTAATTATCATATACTATAGTAATTAGAATAGTTGATATATATTAATTATTTATAGTATGGTATTTAAATATCTGATTATATAGATATATAATAATATATATGTATAGTTATATAATAATAGTTATAATATTATTATTATGATGTGGTGTAATTATAATATTTTATATACATTATCGATTATTTTAATATTATAAACTTTATATATAATACTTATTTATTATTTAATTTGTATGCCAAAATGGGCATATCACAGTCCCCCAAAAGTAGTCACATGAATGAATGAAAGCATGAAGCATACATGATGTAAACAAATGAAAAAATGAAGCAAACATGATGTAGACAAATAAAAACACGAAGCAAACACAATGTAGAGAGATGAAAAAACACGTTATGCAATTCCTTGATTGTGAACCTGCAACCACAAAAAATCATTAGTACATAGTTATATATAAAATTACCTTTTTAGGATTTCCTTATTTCAATCCCTTACCAAGGTATTCATCATCTCAATTTAGTGACTTGACAAAACTATATTTCATTTATTAACTCATCATTTCCTAAGTACAAGAGGAGAAACTATAATAGGATGCCCTGTTACCCAATCATGGGCCTCACCGTTCTCCCTCATTATTGTTATCTCTCTCCAATCATCATCTCCAAGATAGTGTCTTTGTATGATGTACCCCACCCTTGGATGATGTAGCCCAATGCTCATCTCACCGTAGGCCTTACCTAGTACCTTCGAATGGTGTCACCCAACCCATTCCACCACAGGGCTTATTTTATCTTGGAAGACAATGATCTTATTAATTTTACTTAATAATATTATTTGAGATAATGATTGAAAATTAATCTCACTTAGAATTCAATATTAGAATTTTGAAACCTTAATTATATTCAAGGTAAATATCTAATTCGATAATTATTTGATTATTATCTATTAACTTAGAAATTAATTTCATTTCATTGTAACTATTTGATTAAAATAATTGATAGTAGATATTGACTATTCAATATTCATCACAATAATAAAAAAGACACTAATAATTACCTTCTAATAAAACATACGAAGAAGCTATAAACTTACCTCATTACCATTAAGTGTTTGAAGTGGTGATTTAGGAGTATGATGTAATCCTTATATTTACTTTCCACATTAAAATCCCGTATCTGGTGTTGAACAGTATGGCGCATGGACCAACTGAGCTGGGAGTGACATTGGTCTTTTAAAATGTCATTTCTTAATTGATTTTCCTCCCCCCAAAAAATATATATTTTAGGGTTAGTAACTGGATTAATAAACCACTCGTCCATCTCATGTCGTGGATTTGTTGGTGACTAGTTAATGAAATTACTTGGTACGTTGAATATTTGACTGCTTCCATCATTTTATGGTGGTCGATATATTTGTTATTACCTTCAATCGATAATTATTGAGAAGCAACCTCCTGTTACCGAGTCATGCAATAGTGGAACGCCTTAGTTAATCAATAGCTTATTTGTTCTGTCCAAACATTATCATTTGAATTGGATCTTTGCAGACACCTTCAACATTTATTTTCCTTATATCATCACTTATATATGAATGTGAAGGAGTACAGGATATGAATGAAGTATGATATTCCTTTTCATTTTAAAACTTTGTTTGCCGCCTGCATGTAGACTTCAACTTCTCCTAGTCCCTCTCTTTTGCGTGTTTACTGATTGGATTGTAATTAGGTTTCAAACCGGTGGAATGAATTTTGATTTATTTTCCAATCTCTCCCAGTGTTCCTATGTCAGGGATAGGGTGCTTTCGATACGGCCCAACCTTATTATTTTTCTATATCCATTTCGTGGATCTACGGTGAAGTAGATGTCACTTCCAATATGAATGTAGTGCACGTGGAAGTGTATGTTTTATATCAAGCGCTGGTGATGCCAATGGCCATGTCTATATTAAATCTCTTTAACATTTAACTTAGATAGTTGTGGATCCCTTATCAGCGAGGCATATGAGTTGCTAGGTAGGAATTTCCTCATTTAAAACTAGCTTTAAATTATAAAACTCCTTACATTTCATTCGATAAGAATTTCCCATATAACACATGCCCTTCACTTCATCTCTTCCTTTTTGGTGGTTATGCTCGATCCTTAGTCCACATTGCTCCCTCATGGCATGCAATACCATTTAAAGAGGGGTCGTCCATTTATCATATAACTCTTCTCTTTTCCCAATTGATGGATATTCTTTTAATTATATAGTTCATTCAATCATCTAAGATTTCTTTTTTATTCACTTCCAATTTGTAATGACTGCCCTTGCAAAATCAATGCCACATCAGCCATCTCCATAAATTGCGAGAAAAATCAACAAGAGTCAAAGTCTTTTGAATATTGACTCGTCAACATGAGTTAATTAACTATCATTAACTTTAATTAAAATGATACATACACATAAATACTCAAATTAAAAGAAAATTGTAAATTCGTTACCAGATTTATCAATACCAAATACCAGATACTAGGTGGTCTAACCATGACGACCAAGTTGTAAGAGGCTCCAAAACTTGTATAAGAAACAAGGGCGAGAATATTGCAGGAGTGCTTTTACCACCCTACCACGAAGCTGTTAAGCTTCCCTGGAATCCTTCTTGACATGAAAGATACCTAGCTCGACAATGAGAGAGTCTAAACAAATAAAACTTAGAAGAGTAATGGAATTGTGCTACACAAATAATGTAGGAACATTCATCAGTCAACAAGATAACAAAGCAACATTTTCTTAGTTATCACTTTAGCATTTCAGTCCCATCTCCATCATTTATAAAGAAAATAAAACATAAAATGGTTTATTCAACCTTGAATTCCATATACTCATCAACATACAAGGATTACCAACAATTCTCTATTGACATATGTTATAAATATGCTTAGATTAAGTCATTCACATAGCTAACAATGGACTCTTTTTTTGTCATTAATATGCCTAGCATGTTATCCCCCCCAAAAAATGGACAAGATTGGATTGCTGATATCCACAATTATATCAAGTAAATCACATTTGCATTATGGTGTTGTAACTAGCATTTAGGAATCTTCGTTAAGCAAGAACAGGTCCACAAATCCAACAAGAAATTCTATATAAATTTGAGGCTATCTACCACTAATTTAAAATCAACATCAAGAAGAAGGGGAAAGCTATCCAGTGCTGAGGCTCATAGATCCATAGAGAAATTTTATATAGAACTTGCGCTCATCTACACTGTGAAAAATATTATTATCAATGCACAAAGTGCCACAAAGATTAACTTGGGCAGGCAGACCTCAGCATTGGATTTAAAGTAACAAAGCCTAATGAGTAAATTCATGCAACATGTGGATGATTAACAATGTGCTTTACAAAAGGACCAAAGAAAATGTTCAACTAACCTTTGCCAGCAGTCGGTAGCAATGAAAGACTAAAAGTCTTCACCTACTGAAGCATCTCATCTTTGAGAAACTCATAATACACAATTTCACAATACATAATTCAGAGAGACAAAATGAGACTGTTGAGGTTGAAAGATACGCTTAAGCCAAAGTTCCATTTCCTCTTAATAACGAAGAAGATGAAAGCATACTTAAAACTCCTAAATCATTATGAGCTTTCATCCATAAAATAGCATTATTCCAAGGTAAAAACAACTATAAACACACCACACAAGAAGAAAACTAAAGAACAAAGCTTAGTTTGCAATCTCTATAGTCATAAAGGTGTAGACTATCCCATACAATGTTTCTGACGAAATTGGCACAGCTTAAGGAAAGTTACACCTATTGGGACTTGATCTAAGGAAACCAATTTAATGGTCCAACTCAAAACAAAACTTAGACAAAATGTCTGCAAAGCAGTACAATAAAAGACTTATCACTAAAGTTCTACAAACTTACAAAAAAGAAAGGTGCAGAATCAGTAGAGAGAGCTTCTTCAGATCAAGTTATGTTGACTTGTAAATGTACTTTCCTTTTTATTGTTCCAATTGACAATATTTACATCACAATCCTTATAGTATTATAGAAAAAGATATTCTCCGAGTTGTAGTGGTAATGTATGGATTCAGACAATGCATGTGAGTAAATGAAAGACACCAATGTTATATGTATTTCAACTCAATGCTCATGCAACTCACAATAAATTTCCAAAAGAATAGCGAGAGATCACACATTAAAGAACTTGGGATCTACAAGTATGGTTCATGTAGTTGGTATATAACCCTGATTTGGATGCTTCCCTAAAGAGTCAACAATTTACAAGTATAGCCTCCCTCATAAGAATTTGGGCACTCCAAAAGTATGCAAAGGTGTAATTAGACAAGTTTTTATTTTTTTTATTTTTATCTTAATACAAATCCTAACCATGGAACTACTATGATATGTTTTCAACCATTGTACAATACCTTATGCCAAGGGTTCCTAATGATGGTTAAAATAAATATTCTATAGAGCAATTTATACGGATGAAACAATGCTTGACAAGCAGTCCATTTCAAATTCAATAATGCTTATGCCAATAATCAAAGACCATATCTAGTAATATAATTTTTTTCATTTAATTGCACTTAAAGAATTCGAATTAGTGAATAGTGTGAATACATGAAAACCTGGTAAATAACGCTATTCCTTTCTTGAATGTCGTTTTCTCCTCTAGCTCCTTCCTGTGCCTCAAGTTCCCTTCAACACTAAGTGAGCAAAGTTCAAAATCAATGTAAACTTCTCCAGCTGCAAGAATGGTGATTGTCTCAAAGGCCTCTTGAGATAAATCCATTGCACTACCATGACATCCATCGCCGCGATGATCAACAATCTTGATGACAATCATTGCATTTTGTAGTAAATGGGAGTGGAACCTTGTATTCCACTAGTCATCATTCCCGTGCATCTCACCAAAAAAAAATTTCTTCCCCAAGTGCCTTCATTATCCCTAATTAAATTGCTGCTGTCGAAATCCGATTTCCCTCTCAGAAGTCTTCATGTTCTTCTCCATCTGTTGGAGCGGTTGTAAGATTCTTTTCTCAGTAATGTAACTGATTCTTTTTATAGCAACCGACTCATTATCTCCAATACATAATTAAATTAATTAACATAATTTCATAGTTCAAGAAAATGAATCCACGTAGGACAGAATTTCTGATTTATTTGGAATTCAGATGGAGTGGGTTGTGACACAATTTTATCTTTTTCTCCCTGTATTTCTTTTAATATACTTTCCTAACATTTGGCATTATAAACCCACTGAGTAGAATGTATACATCTGAATTGACACAATATTTTTTCTAGTGAGTGGAAATTGTGGGATCACTGTAGAAGAGGCCCCTCCCATTCGTTAAGTCACTGTAATACTGGTTGTTGAAACACAGTTTTAATGTCCTTGGCGATGAAGGTCAAGTTTTGTGACCAATACACTGATTGAGCGGTTGATTCTAAGAAAGATGGTGTATGACACCCCCAGATTAGCAATGCTCTATGGGTGCAATGCCCACTATAATTGTATGTGCCCAAATTTTGAAATCCATAGCTTGGAACTTTCTTGATTGGAACTTCCTTGTTTGATCACTGGTCTAATTGAATCTTTTCCTTATCATAAAATTGATATCGTTTCCCAATGGAATGTCTCAAATATTGCTAATTGGATACTGCTACTGCGTGTATATGTTCTTCCAAAAATCAATGTGATGTGTATGAAGTACATATTCCATTCAATTCACAACTGTAAGAGTGTTATTGTCTCATAATAATCGATGATTGTGTCAATGGCTATTCGTTCTCTGTTCAAAATTTAAAAACGTACAAGACATAGCAATTGATTAACGTCTATGCTCGGTTTGATGAATCTTCATTCTATCATCACTCAACGATGTTGTCCAAATAATTTTTGCAGCCCATAATAAACGAAGTCTTTCTCATGTTTTCTCAAATGATTATTCATGACATCAATTGCTTTGATATATTTTCTCCCTTAAAATATTTGATATTTATGGCAATAACAATATTGATTTCTAGAATTATAATGTATGTGTCCGGTGTTTTAAATTTATAAGTCGTGAGTGTTTCACATTTCCTAACAAATTTTTGTAACTTTGATAGTGATATTAAAGGATGGCAGAATTGATGCTTTGATAACACTTGTAATGTCCCCTTTTAGGACATTAGATTTTAAAACAGTATTGTGCATATATTTTCTGTTTTTCGTTCTGATATCCTTTTCAATGCATTGATATATATATATATATGTGTGTGTGTGTGTGTGCGTGTGTGTGCACGCGTGCGTGTATTCATTGAATCGTGTCCTTTCATATTTTTTATATTAATAAGATAATTAAATATATATCATATTAATTATATATAATTATATAATATTAATTATATGAATTGTTTTAAGTATTTATAACAATATTATTAATATATAGCAAGGATTTAATTGTCATATACTATAGTACTTAGAATACTTGATATATATTAATTATTTATAATATATTATTATATAGATCTATAATAATATATATGTATATAGTTATATAATGATAATTATGATAATATTATTATGATATAATGTAATTATAATATTTTATATAGATTATCGATTATTTTAATATCATAAATCTTATATATAATATTTATTTATTATTTAATTTATATGCCAAAACAGAGATATCACAAAGTCATTTTCAAAAACTAATAACAGAAAATGTGAAGTTCCAAATTTTAAACAAACGTGTAAGCAAGAATTGTTATTCGGTGAGCTTCAAAATAATGTTGACAAGTAATTCTATCAGATTTGTGGAACATATTTTGCTGCAATTTGGCAAATGCATTTTTCTTTTCAACGACCGTATCATGTGCTCTCCGTTTAGATTTGTTCTTGATTGCAATCTGGGGCAATGAATATCGATATTTTCATGAACCCCTATAAATCATGAACCCCTATAAATCATTTTCTGTGTATTGCAACAACTTTTAATCTTGCACATTCCTATTCATCATGCTAGATATTTTTGGGAATGGAGGAAAGTTTATTTTGGGGTTAAAATGAGAATACATATCTCTATTCTGCATTCTAATTCTACTCATCAAATAAAGAATAAAAATCAATTTCAATGACTATTCTGATTGTATTCATTCCAACAACCAAAGGAGCCCTAAATGTGGAAATTGACACTCAAGTCAACTAAAAAGTGGTTTGTTGTAGGTAGCTATTATTAGACTTTTCATTTCAACAATCAAAGGTTAATTTTTGACTAAACAAATAAAACTAATATTTATCATTACATAAATATGTATTATTTTTACAATTAGACCTTATATTATTTAAGTAAAATAAATTCATATTGAATTAGAGGGAAACTCATTCTAAATCATTATGACTATTGATTTTTATGATACTTAAATACTATAATTCTAGGTTCATGTTCATTTGAATGGATATTTAATTATAATAATTCTAAATTCAATTAGATGAGAAAGGTTGGAATATAGATAATCTATCATTTCAACAACATATTGCTAAATTGATTTAAATAAAGATTAATTAAAATTATCTTAATTTTTAAATTATTTAATATTTAAATATATTCATTGTAATTCATTTTGATAGAGATTATATGATATTTAAGTATTATTGAATATAATTTCATTTATATAAGATTGGATGAAAATTAAGAGGTAATTTATTTTTCTTACTATAGAAATTAGGTATCTATATAGAATAATTTATAATTTATTTTTTATACTCAAATATTTATAAATTGGTTTAGCAAGAGATTAATTGTAAATTATCATGACTCTTGAATCAACGGTATTTTAAGTACTGTAGTTTCTAGATTCGTTCAGCTAAAGATTAGTTGAATCAATGCTATTTTAATAGATTCATTTAGCTGAAGATTAGTTACTCATTTGCTTCATTAAAATAGTTGTTCAGAGTGGCTCCTTAAATAAAGGAAATGATATACAGAGGTTTGCACACAATTGAAATATAGGCCATACTGCAGGAGATCAACAATGCAAGGAAAGTTTTGCGTAGTGGGTGGAGATGGTTTCTATGGCTCATCGCTCGTTAACTTTCTTCTCAGCAGAGGCTTTTCTGTCCATGCAACTATTCTTCCAGCATCTGGTAATCCCCATTATCGCCATTCTTTAAAAGTTTATGTTCATGCATAGAATACAAGGTATAATTCAAACATCAAACGTTCGGAGTTTGTACAGGGAATGATGATATAAACTATCTACATCAACTTCCTGGTGCCCATGAAAGGCTTAAGCTCTTCAACGCAGATCTGCGAGTGGAAGGCAACTTTGATTCACCCATTTCGGGCTGCCAAGGTGTTTTCTTGGTTGCATCTCCAATGGAGTTTGGCTCCAAAGATCCTGAGGTAAACACTCAAACACAGTTCATTTTTGCATTTCAATCCTGAGCTCTATATGTAGAATAATATCATTTGGGTTTTTTCATTTGTTGCAATATGTTCATGATCAGAGTGAGGTTGTGGAAGTTGCTGTTGAGGGAATTATCAATGTGCTGAAGTCCTGTGTAAAAGCAAAAACTGTGAAGCGATCAGTTTTGACTTCCTCTTGCTGCGCCATGTCACCACTGAATGAGCAGGGAGAGATGAGCAACCATTCGTCTCCTGTGGAATCCCTTTGGACTTCAGTCAATTACATACGTTCCAACAAACAACAATTTCCAATTTGGGTATTGCCTAAATTGTTTAATTGGGCATCGTTAGTTTTAATCTATTTACAATAATTCTTAATCTTTATGCTTCCTAAAATGTTTGATTGGGTCTCATCTGCTAGACTTTGTGGATTCTTATATAGTGTTAAAATGATCTTGGCGCTAACGTTTAAATAAGATTTCCAGATCTGTCAGGATGGAATGTAACTTAACTAGAGAGTACAGAGATTTATTTATCTTGTTTTCTTATGTTATGTTTATCCCAATGATGGTTCAAAACACAATCAAATATGAAAAGTCTTACACATAATTATCATAGATTGTAGAATTATCATTTTTAATTAGATTGCATTAAATCTATTTTATTTCTCAGTATTTCCTATTTGATTATTAAAGTGGTTTACTAATGTGAGATACCAATTTCCAGCCGTTTAATTCCATTTTATGAGATCTAATTTACTTAGAAATATCAAAGTTCGAAGAGATATTCTAAGATCAAAACCACGCATTGAACACAACAGCCCTACTTTGTGTCAAAGACACTGGCTGAGCAGGCAGCTTGGAGCTTCGCGTCAGAGAACAATTTAGATCTCGTAACAATTGGAACTTCAGTTACAGGAGGACCATTTATCACTCCTTACATCCCCATTAGCAATCAGACACTCTTATGGTTTCTAAAAGGTCTTTCTCGCTCATAAAACCCTAATACTTAAAATGGCAATGTTTATTTCTCTAACATGATTGTATGTTTTCTTAATAACTTCTTAGGCAATAATGGAGTTGTTAGCAGTGGTATAAGATCTATCATTTCCTTGTTTGGGACATTTCCAGTAGTCCATATAAGCGACGTTTGCAATGCACACATATTTCTGATGGAGCAGCCTGCAGCTCACGGGAGATTCTTGTGCTTGGTTGATATGCTCTCTGTCGAGGAGCTGCACCAGTTTCTAAACAAGCGTTATCCACAGCTCAAGATAACAGATATGTAGGAACCTTAGCCAGCTCTAACATTTATATATTCATATCAACATAACTTATGTTTATATCAATTTCTATTGCAAACAAAATGTTTACATATGAGAATAGTTTTGTTCCTGGTTTGATTCAGGTTGCAGGATTTGGATTCCAGCTTTCCTAAGAATACGCAATATAAGTCCACAAAGCTCACAGATTTAGGCTTCATATTTAATCATGGGATTGAAGAAATTTATGATGACTGCATCGAGTCTTACAAAAACCTGGGCTTGTTGACTGGAAATTGATCATTGTCAAGTTTAATGGCTTAGTCAGAGCCATTTTAGACATGGAATTCTCCTGATAAATAATGACCTTATTTACTATTCTCTCTAATCGATAATCAAGATAGGGAGGTAGACAAGGAGAAAGAACTCTCAGCAGACTGTTAGCTTGAACAACATTGAAATTTTTGTAGTTGTTGTTTTCTGTTGATCAATGCTATTGTCCACATCTATTAATATCTGCTCAAACAAATTTAGTATCGTTACATCTAATGTTACAGTGTCCTATTACTCTTCATAAAAAAATTTGGTATAAAAAATATAAGAATAATTAAATTTGTTTATGTTCGTCTTACTACATATATAAATATTGTAGATTTAATTTTTCCCTATTTGAGTTAAATTATTATTATGTTATAATGAAATTACTATGATTTTTTAGCATATTTCAATTCACAATTTAAATATAAAACAATCAAGTTATAGAAGAGTTGGTTTGATGAATCATTTGGTTAGCTATAGTTAAATTTTCAATTATTGGTAAATTATATTTGTAATATAAAATACCCAATCATCTTATGAACTCTAGAAACAGGCTACTTGCTCATTAATCACTTGCAATTTTTTAAATTTTTTTTAAAAATCTCAAATTGTCTTAAACTAACCAAATAAAGATAAAAATTTAGCAAATGATTAGTCTAGATATAATACTCTTTGTAGATAAATAATTAGAATGACTGCATATTAATTTGAAGAGAATAAAGTGTATTATCTATTGGATCAATGATGATAATTGTCTAAATTTCTTGTTGAAATAATTTTTTTTGAGTGATTCTAGTACCATTAGTAAAAATATTTTTTATTATGATATTGTTCATAGAATTGACCTTGTTCACCATGTGAGTAGTGATAACTATGCCAATACTTGGATAGGTTGAAATCAAATCATCATCAACCTTAATCTATGTTTGAAAGGAAAACTCTCTCATGTGATAGAGTTATTTATGACTTTATGTATACTCAAAAAGATGTCGATAGCACACACTCCAATAATACACATAAAATTAACATATGAGATTCCCAAAGGATAAAAAAATTAATATATAAAGAAACAAGTGAGTTTATCACATTTAAACTTGCCAAATTTTGTTTCATTAATTACATATGTCCTTTGAATCATAAACTAATAGACCTAATAGATTCACAAAAAAATTTACTAACTTAACATACAAGAAATTAATAATGATAACTCAAAAACACATATAACATATAACCAAATGCATTCTTTATTGTATCTTTGAAAATATAAGAAAGTTCAAAGACTCATGTGTGCAACATATCAAGCTAAAAACCCTTTAAATATTTCTCTATATTTTCCCCTTTGAAAAAAAGTTATCCCCTCTTTACAATACCTGAATACCTTGTATATATAGGCCTCATTGCATAACTACCTTTGTGAGTTAATAACTAATGTTGTTTTATGTATTTAAAAAAAGGTGAATTAACCTCAAAAAATTTGTGTAAAAGAGTCAGACAATAACCCTTGATCAAAAGTGGATGAAGTAAACCAAGTCTAGGTCATGAGTTATCCTCGTGTTCCTAGGTTTAGACCTAATTGGAGTAGTGACATCAAAAGTGTTAGGAATAAGGTGTCTCAACCTTGTATAATTCCTATTCGTATTATTTGTTTTGTAAAATGTATTTCTTGCAAATAATGTTGATGTGTCAACATCTTGAATTGTGTGTAAGGAGATCATGAATAAAACGGTTATGACGGATTCCTATTACACATAAGAGCTATGTTAGGAAGATTCAATGATAGGTGAAGTGTCATGTCCCCTATTCAAATAATTAAAAAATAAATAAACTTTGCTAAGGCAAGCAGGCTCCAAAAAGGTGAAGTTTCAAAAAAAGTGGCTAATCTTTGGAAACCAATGGACTAATAAATAAAAATCATTATTAAATTATATTTTATTAACCCCTCTTGGATGTGAGTTAGGGTTATGCCCTCTTTTAAAGGGGTTTGGAGGCATTTTGGGCTCATTCCAGAACTTGATTTTTGCTAATTTTCTTGTTGTTCTTCAGAGGCTGCCAAACCTGTGGAGAAGGAGACCCAAGAATAGGAGTTTGCAGGTTTTCAAGAAGGCTAAGGATGGGAGTTTGAAGCCATTCCATGTGCATGCTCATACAGAGTTTGCCTTTGTGCTGAATAGTGCCGATTTGTGGATTTTCGGGGTTGTTTTTGGTTTGAGTTTGGTGTTTTTAGTTGAGTGTTTCATATCAGTTTGGGTTGCTGCTGTATTTTAGACTTTAAGATGTTAAAATAGATCTGAATATATGTATTGGTTCGTGATTAAACTTCTGAGATAGTTTATGAGTGTTTTTGTGGTGTTTCCGGGCATTGTGTGTTAATTTTGAGAGCCCGATTGAGCATAGTTTTGTCCTACATTTGTGAGCTGTTGTGTAAAGGCTATACAAATCTAGAAATCTCATTTTGTAGGCTGTTATGCTGCTGAAATTTTTGTTAAAATGTCCATTCTCAGATTTATTAATAATTTGTGAAGTTGTGAAGTTTTTTGGCACTAATTTGGACATACCCGATCTGGGTTTTATTGAAAAATTGGCAGATCTTTGTAATATTGGTTGTTTGATTTTAAAGATCTGATTTGAGGCTGGAAATACCATGCAAAATCAGTAAAGGGACATTTCAGTGGTATCAGAGCCATGTTCTTGCCAGCCTGAGGGTTTGTAGAAGTTGCATGTCAGTTTTAATAACTACCCAGATCTTGCATGTCAGTTTTGACAACTACCCAGATCTTGCATGTTGCTAATTAGTTGCATGTCAAAATTTATGATCGCATGCAACTAAGTGAAAGAGAAAAAAGATATTTGCAGCAAGAAAAGAATAAAGAAATTTTGATCAAACCCCCAGTTGAAAGCAAAAGTACAAAATCCAAGAAAGAAAAAAGTATGGCTGATCCAGATGAGATGGCAAAGAAATTCTTCCAAGACATCCAAAATACTCAGAAGCAAACAGTGGATGGTTTGGCAGAAACTAGAGAGGCTTTCCGAATATTGACAGAAAAATTACAAGGAGTTGCATCTATTAATGAGAAAGGGAGCACTTCAGAGGAGCCAAGAAATGGGAGATCCACAACATCTAAATCAACCGAAACTATTTTCTTGCCTGCAGATGAGCCACTAGTACCAAATCCAACCATTAATCCAGTGGAAGAGGTTACAGGTAACTTGATTACATTAAGAGCTACTTATAATGGCTTAGATGATGACTTTCGTAGTTCAATTCCTTTTAGAGAATATGTGGATATAATGAACACTTTGATGCCCAAGAAAGAGAATAGGAGGGAGCATGACACAAGTGGAAGAGAGCTCAAAAATAAAATAAGCAAGTTTATAGCACCTACTTTTGATGGAACAAATAAAATTTCAGCTAGAGCATGGCTACAAAAATTACAAACTTTCTTCACACCTAACCCCATGAAAGAGAGTGATGCTATTCAATTTGCAAGTCTACACTTGGAAGATGTAGCCTATGATTGGTGGTGTCATGGAATGACTACTCAAAGTCACGATCAGGTAACTACATTTGAAGATTTTAGTCAAAGAGTGATAGATAGATTTGACCTCAAGGATGATGAAGAGTACTTTAAAGAATTGTCAAAGTTGAAGCAAACCAAATCAGTTAATGAGTATATAGAAGAATTTCAAAAAGTGGCTGTTATGATACCTGATATGAGTGAAAAGAGGATCATTTATCTTTTTCTTGATGGTTTAGAAGATTCTGTTAAGGGTTTGGTTAAGGCTTTCTCACCCACAACCTTATAGGAAGCTATCAAAAGAAGCTTGCAACTTGAAACTTGCGTGCCTATGAAAGCAATCACTAATCAAAAACCCCCAAATCTTTGGCAACATAAGGGAAATTTTCAGAAAAAGTCTTTCCCAACACTACCACCAAAAGATGTGACAAATGTGGCAAAAAAAAAGGTAGATGAAGAGACTAGGAGTGAATTACGAAGGAAAAAGCTTTGTTTTACTTGTAGAGAACCATGGGTTCCAGGACATAGATGTTTGGGGAAAGGTCAACTGCACTATATTGAAGTTGCTTCAGAATCTAATTCAGATGAGCATGAGGAATTTCATGATACTAAGGAGGAGGTAGAAGAAGAGAAATTAAAAGAAATCAGCAAGGATGGCACTTTAGCAGCATTATCAGGAGTCCCAAGATACCATCCCTTTCGAATTCGAGGGGTACTAGCAGGGCAAAGGTTGACCGTTCTTCTTGATAGTGGGGCAACTCACAATTTTATTGATGAGGGATTTGTCATGAAAAGAGGGTTTAAAGCAGAAGATTTTGAGGGATTCAATGTTACTGTAGCTAATGGATTCACTATGCCTTGCACACGGGTGGTGAAACAACTCAAGATGACCTTAGGAGATTATGAGTTATGTGATGACTTCTATGTGGTTGGTATTGGGGAGACAGATCTTGTATTGGGTGTTCAATGGTTGCACTCTATCGGAGGCTATTACATGAACCATCAAACTATGGAGTTTAAATTTCATTCCAATGGGAAAGAATTCATATTGAGAGGGTTATCGAATGGAGCACCTAAGGCGGTCTCTGCAAAGAGGATGGAGAGGACTTTTCGAACAGGACAAGTAACATAGGCAGCAGGAGTCATAATCCAACCAACAAGCTCTCCAAAGAATCAAGGTAATTTCCATTTTGAAATTAAAAATATTCTTGATAAGCATAGTATAGTTTTCAATGATTTGCCTCGAGGATTACTACCAAATAGAGGTTTTGAGCATGTTATAGAGTTAGAACAGGGTGCCAAACTAGTTATAACAACCCCATACCGCCATCCAAGAGGTTATAAGGAAGAAATTGAAAAAACTATTAAAGAACTCCTGGACATGGGATTCATAAGGCCTAGCTCTAGTCCATTTGCATCATCTATGGTACTTGTCAAGAAAAAGGATGGTACAATGAGAATGTGTATAGACTACAGGGCTCTAAACAAGAAGACCATAAAAAATAGGTATCCCATACCACGCATAGATGAACTCATTGATGAGTTACATGGTGCTGTATACTTCTCAAAAATTGACTTAAGATCAGGCTACCATCAAATCCGAATGAGGAGTGAAGATGTGGGAAAGACTGCTTTCAGATGTCACTATGGGCAATTTGAATTTCTTGCTATGCCATTTGGACTCACTAATGCACCTGCAACATTCCAATCTTGTATGAATAAGGTATTCAGTCAGCATCTTCAAGGAAATTTTTCTTCAAGGAAATTTTTAGATTACATGGTTTGCCTAGAAACATTGTTAGTGACCGGGACAGTAGATTCCTCATCTCTTTTTGGAAGGAGCTCTTTCATTTGGCAGGAACTAAACTCACTCCCAGTACTAGCTATCACCCTCAAACAGATGGACAAACAGAGATAGTTAATAAATGGATAGAGGGATATTTGAGGAACTATGTTTCAAATCAATAACATGCTTGGGTGAAATGGTTACACCTAGGGGAGTATTGTTACAATACATCTCATCACATGTCTATTGGTATGCCTCCTTTTTGTGCTCTTTATGGTTATGATGCCCTTTCCTTTGTTGATCTAATACTTTCCGATAGCAAAGTACCCACAGCAAGTGATTTCATCAAGCAAAGCCAAGACATAATAAGGTCTCTTAAGGATAATCTACAACATGCATAGAACCAACAAAAGATATATGCTGAAAGGAAAAAGATTGAAAGATATTTTGAGGTGGGAGATTTGGTATTTTTTAGGTTGCAGCCATATAAGCAAAGCACCTTGAAGAGGAGTGGGGCAGAGAAACTCAAGCCAAGGTTCTATGGGCCTTATAAAATCATCAAGAAGGTAGGAGAGGTAGCATATGAATTGGAGCTCCCACCAAACAGCAAAATACATAATATTTTTCATGTATCTTGCTTAAAGAAGGTTCTAGGCCAGCAAACCATAGTATCTAAAAAATTACCACCTCTTGATGATGAAGGGAAATTAGTTTTGATACTAGAAGAGATTTTGGATACAAGAGAGAAAAGGTTGAGAAATAGGAGCGTCATAGAGCATTTGGTCAAATGGAAAGGATTACCACTAAAGGATGCAACTTGGGAAGGAGCACATATTCTTGAAAATTCAAACCTTCATTGCTTGAGGACAAGCAATATTTGGGAGGAGAGGACTTGTCATATCCCCTATTCAAATAATTAAAAAATAAATAAACTTTGCTAAGGCAGGCAGGCTCCAAAAAGGTAAAGTTTTGGAAAAAGGGGCTAATCTTTGGAAACCAATGGACTAATAAATAAAAATTATTATTAAATTATATTTTATTAACCCCTCTTGGACATGAGTTAGGCTTATGCCCTCTTTTAAAGGGGTTTGGAGGCATTTTGGGCTCATTCCAGAACTTGATTTTTGCTAATTTTCTTGTTGTTCTTCAGAGGCTGCCAAACCTGTGGAGAAGGAGACCCAAGAATGGGAGTTTGTAGGTTTTTAGGAAGGCTAAGGATGGGAGTTTGAAGCCATTCCATGTGCATGCTCATACAGATTTTTCCTTTGTGCTAAATAGTGCCGATTTGTGGGTTTTCAGGGTTGTTTTTGGTTTGAGTTTGGTGTTTTTAGTTGAGTGTTCCATATCAGTTTGGGTTGCTGCTATATTTTAGACTTTAATATGTTAAAATAGAGATGAATATGTGTATTGGGTCGTGATTAAAATTCTAAGATAGTTTATGAGTGTTTTTGTGGTGTTTCCGGGCATTGTGTGTTAATTTCGGGAGCCCGATTGAGCATAGTTTTGTCCTACATTTGTGAGCTGTTGTGTAAAGGCTATACAAATCTGGAAATATCATTTTGTAGGCTGTTATGCTGTTGAAATTTCTGTAAAAATGTCCATTCTCAGATTTATTAATAATTTGTGAAGTTGTGAAATTTTTTGGCACTAATTTGGACATACCCGATTTGGGTTTTATTGGGAAATTGGCAGATCTTTGTAATATTGGTTGTTTGATTTTAAAGATCTGATTTGAGGCTGGAAATACCATGCAAAATTAGTAAAGGGACATTTTATGAAGACATGTGGCAACTAAGATATTTGAGTACTGTACACTCTACCACAGTAGTGGGGTTCGAAGAGATGCGATGCGAAAAGATGCGATGCGAAAAAGGTGTATTTTTGTTAATGCAAGTAGCTATTGGAGTCTTTTTTTATCGATGTTGAGCTTGCATTGCAAGTGTATTGTAACCTTTTGTTGAAGATAATACATTGTGCAGGTTCTGGAGGGGTGGGGTTGTTTATCGAAAGGTTTTTCCCCACTGGCAAATCCTTGTGTTAGGTGTTCCTTTCTCTGTCTATTTTTTGTATGCATGGTTGGCTGCAATATTGTTGTTTACATGATATTGAATCTGTAAGTGTAGAAGATTTTAATAGGATTTGCATCATACTTTCCTTATGAGATTAGTGTAGGAAGTTGTTTCCGCACCTGAGTTTCCTTACAAGTGGTATCAAAGCTTGATCAACTTTTGATCCTAGTTGTTGGGTAGGGTTTTTTGAGCTAATCTCAAGTTGAGTGGGAGTCTTGTGCAGAGCATCCTGAATCTTATTTGCAGATTGAGATGGCGAGTTCATCATATGGAAGAATGGAGGTGGAGAAATTTAATGGCACTGATTTCGAGTTCTGGAAACTCAAGATGGAAGACATGTTGGAAGATCGTGACCTATGGGAAGTGACTACAAGCTCTACAAGACCAGCAACTATAGCTCAAGCAGATTGGGACATCAAAGACCATAAAGCTAAGGGTCTCATAAGACTTTGTTTAACCGATGCGGTCCTTCTGAATGTTCTAGATGAGAAAACCACATATAGTTTGTGGGAGAGACTTGGGGCCGTGTATCAGGTCAAATCTTTGGTGAAAAAGTTGTTCTTGAGGAAGAAGTTGTATTCTCTGCGAATGGCTGAAGGTGGATCCTTAACAGATCATTTAAATGCATTTAATCTGCTGGTTACACAGTTGACATCAGCTGGTGTCAAGTTAGAGGAGGATCGTTGCTACACACTTTTGTGTTCTTTACCGAATTCATGGGACCATCTTGTGATGGCTCTTGGAAGCACATTAGTCACATTCAAAATGGATGATGTGGTGTCTTCGCTGCTATCAGAGGAGATGCGGAGAAAGGCTTTTGTTTCAGAAAAAGAAGCCATTGTTGTTCGTGGGAGATCCACAGAAAGAGGAAAGAAAAATGACAATAAGTATGACAATAAGGGTAGATCCAAATCCCGTGGGAAGTCAAAGACTTCCAATAAGTCCAAGGCAAAATGTTGGAACTGTGATAAGACTGGGCACTTCCGTAAAGACTGTAAAGAGCCTAAGAAGAAGAAGAAAACCTCAAATTCTGGTTCTAAAAAATCTCAAGAAGATGGATATGCATTCATCATAGCTTTGGCAGACCATGCATTTGATGATGTGTGGTTAGTTGACTCGGGTGCATCTTTTCACATGACCTCTCATTGAAACTGGTTCTCAAAATATGAAGAGTTCGATGGTGGAAAGGTGTACTTGGGTGATGATTTTCACCTAAAGATAGTTGGATGCGGAAGGGTCACTATCAAATTTCCTGATGGACGAGTAAAGGGAATCAATGGAGTTATGCACATTCCAGGTTTGGCATGAAACCTATTATCTGTAAGTATACTGAATGATGTAGGTGTGCAAGTTGTTTTTTCTGAAGATGGATGTAAGATGATGAGAGGAGCTATGGTGCTTGCTAAGGGTACTAGGAGAGGTACTTTGTTTCAGCTTGATGCACACATTTCTCAGTGTAATAGTTCTTCTGTTTCAAAGAAGAGAGTAGCTATGACTTCATCCCCACCATCTGAATGAGCAGTAAAGAAGACTGTGGTTAGTGGTTCTGATGGTAGTGCAACAAGTGTACCTAAGGGTGCAAACACTTTGGAAGGAAAGCTTCCTGCAAAAAATACAATGTTGTGGCATTTGAGATTTGGTCACATTGGTGAGAAGGGTCTCAAAATCCTAAAAAATAAAAATCTCATTGAGGGGTTAAATGATTGCAATCTCGAGTTTGACTTCTGTGAACACTGTCTATATGGTAAACAAAATCATCTTCAATTTTACTCTAGTTCTCACAAATCTTTTGATGTTTTGGATCTTATTCATTCTGATGTATTTGGTCCTGTAAAAGCTCCTTCAGTCTCCAAGTCTATATTTTTTGTATCTTTCATAGATGATTACAGTAGAAGGACATGGATTTATTTCCTCAAAAGTAAGACACAAGTCTTTAGTCGATTCAAGGAATTTAAAGCCCTTGTAGAGAATCAGACTAGTAAGAAGATTAAGTGTGTGAGAACTGACAATGGTGGTGAGTTTTGCTCAGCAGAGTTTGAACAGTTCTATAAAGAACAAGGTATCGAGAGGCATAAGACAACCCCGTATACCCCACAACAAAATGGAGTTGTAGAGAGAATGAATAGGACACTGATGGAGAAGGCTAGGAGTATGCTTAGTGGAGCTAGTTTAGAACAAAGGTTTTGGGCCGAAGCTATGGCCACTACTTGCTATCTGGTTAACAGATCTCCTACATCAGCCCTTGGTGGTAAGACGCCCATGGAGGTGTGGTCTGGTAAGAAGCCTTCAATTAGGCATCTTTGTGTTTTTGGTTGTGAAGCTTATGCACATGTTCCAATGGAGAAAAGATCTAAGTTGGAAAACAAAGTTGTTAAATGTATTTTCATCGGGTATAGTGCTAGTGTGAAAGGATACAAGCTTTGGGATCCTGTGACTAGTAAGGTGTTGTATAGTAGAAATGTTATTTTTAGAGAGCTAACATCTTCTCCTATTGTGCTACAACTAGATGAAAAAGAAAAGGAAAAAGATGTTGTTCAGTTGCCTCCTACCCCTAAGAAGACTGAATAGAGAGACCATGTTGGGTCTAATGATGAGGAGAGCTCTTGCAGCTCTGATAGTTCAGAAGAAGAGGAAGAAAAACCTCAACCTCAGCCCTTGAGGAGATCCACGAGAGAAAAAAAGCAACCGAAAAGGTTTGGTTATTCTATGTTAGATTCCAATTGTGCTTTTTCTTTGATTACTAACACTGATGAGCCTAGCTCTGTGAAAGAGGCTTTGGGCATGGAAGATGCAGGTTCCTAGATTGAGGCTATGGATGATGAGATGGCTTCTTTAGAGAAAAATAAAACTTGGGACCTTGTACCTTTTCCTAAAGGGAGAAAATCTGTTGGCTGTAAATGGTGTTCAAGAAGAAATTCTGTGTAGATGGTAGTGTTGAAAGGTACAAAGCTAGATTGGTTGCAAAGGGGTATTCACAGGTAGAGGGAATAGATTATGGTGAAATATTCTCTCATGTTGCAAAGTTGACATCCATTAGATTTCTATTATCTCTTGCTGCATCATATGATTTAGAGATAGAACAGATGGATGTGAAGACAACTTTCCTTCATGGTGATTTGGAGAAAGAGATTTATATGTCACAGCCTGAGCACTGCATTGTTAAAGGTAAAGAATCCTTAGTTTGCAGATTAAAGAAATCTCTATATGGTTTGAAGCAATCTCCTAGGATGTGGTACCTTAAGTTTGATGCCTTTGTGTTCTCAATTGGATTTGTAAGATTGAAATCAGATCATTGTGTTTATTTCAGAATTGAAAATGATTGCCTTCTTATTGTTGCATTATATGTTGATGATATGTTTCTATTTGGGAAGGGTAAGGGTATGATTTCTGATTTTAAATCTCAGTTGTCAGCACAATTTGAGATGAAAGATCTTGGGGCAGCTAGGTACATCTTGGGTATGGAAATCAGTAGAGACAGGTCTAATAGAAAACTTTGGTTGAGTTAGAGTAAGCATGTGAAGTCTGTGTTGGACAGGTTCAGCATGGCAGATTGTAGACCACTATGTGTTCCTATTCCTATGGGAACAAAGTTATCTGTAGATGATTGTCCAAAATCTCCTAGTGAGGTGGAGGACATGAGTAGAGTACCTTATGCTAGTGCAGTTGACAATCTTATGTATGCTATGGTCTGTACTAGACCAGACATTGCCCAAGTAGTGGGAGTCTTGAGTCGATTTATGGCTAATCCTGGATGGATACATTGGGATGTAGTTAAGTGAGTATTCAGATATTTGAGGGGTACATCAGATTACTCCATATGTTATCATGGTAACTCTTTTGGATTTTTGCATTCAGTTTGTATTCATGGGTTTGAGGATTTAGATTGGGCAGGTGATATTGACCGCAGGAGAATCACCGATGCTTATGTGTTCACTATGTTTGGCGGTGCCATTAGTTGGATGAGCAAGCGACAACTTGTGGTTGCTTTGTCCACTACAGAAGCTAAGTACATGGCTGCTACTCATGCTTGTAAGGAAGCCATTTGGGTTAAGAGATTGTGTTCTGATGTTGGTGTTGATGCAGAACAAATTATTATTTGGTGTGACAGTCAGAGTGCTATTTGCCTTGCAAAGAATCCATCTTTCCATGTCGGAACGAAGCACATTGATGTGCAGTATCACTTTGTGAGAGATATGGTGGAAGATGGAAAGGTAAATTTGGAGAAGGTAGATACTGTGAATAATGTTACAGATGCATTAACGAAACTAGTGGGCACTGAAAAGTTTAGATTGTGTTCAGAGTCTATGGGCCTTTCGGCCTATAGCAGTTAGTTCCTGTTATGTTCTTGTTGCTCTTACAAGGTATTCAACAAGTGGGAGAATGTTAGGAATAAGGTGTCTCAACCTTATATAATTCCTATTCTTATTATTTGTTTTGTAAAATGTATTTCTTGCAAATAATGTTGATGTGTCAACATCTTGAATTGTGTGTAAGGAGATCATGACTAAAACGGTTATGACGAATTCCTATTACACATAAGAGCTATGTTAGGAAGATTCAATGATAGGTGAAGACATGTGGCAACTAAGATATTTGAGTACTGTACACTCTACCCCAATAGTGGGGTTCGGGGCATCGCCCTAAAATTTTTTTTAGGGTTGCAAAGAGATGCGATGCGAAAAAGGTGTATTGTTGGTACTGCAAGTAGCTACTGGAGTCTTCTGTTATCGATGTTGAGCTTGCACTGCAAGTGTATTGTAACCTTTTGTTGAAGATAATACATTGTGCAAGTTCTGGAGGGGTGGGGTTGTTTTACTGAAAGGTTTTTCCCCACTAGAAAATTCTTATGTTATGTGTTCCTTTCTCTGTCTATTTTCTGTATGCATGGTTGGCTACAATATTGTTATTTACATGATATTGAATCTGTAAGTGTAGAAGATTTTAATAGGATTTGCATCATACTTTCCTTATGAGAGTAGTGTAGGAAGCTGTTTTCGCACCTGAGTTTCCTTACAAAAAGAAGGGTTTGATGTGATAATTTATAACTATTACAATGTTTCCAATGTTAAGATGAAGGGGTTGTTAGAATTGATGCTGTGTCATAATCAAGTGATTGAACATTGTATTTCTTGAAATATCTAAAAATTGTGTGGTTATTTGCCAAAATGAAGTCATAAAGAAAAAGTATGTAACCAAAGGAAAAAGCATTTGTGAGAGGTTCAACCACATCTTGGTAAGTTTCATTATACATTCATACATTTTAGGATCAACCACATTACCTAAGGACCATCTTGTCGCATAGAATGACCTTACATCAAGCCCCCCAACGAGGACATGTGCAATGTACCGAATACTCTAACATTCATGACATCTAATTATCTTGATTAATGTGAGTTATCAAATCTCCATAACCCATTAATTTTATTAATGTTTCCACTGTTGATAATAGTTGTTCAATTGTATATTGTCATTTATGTTACACAAATGTTATACTTGTAACGAGAATTGCGAGTTTGAACTGAGTTTAGAAGACTCTGGAATTTGTCGATCAAAAGTTTAGAAGAATAGAAGTTCATAGATTACTGTGTAAACTAACTTAGGTTGGTTACCAAAGGAGTTTAGTGTAAATCGAGTCAGGTCTGTTACCAAGGAACTCAGTGGTAACTAAGTGACCCAGTTTTAGCTAACTTTCAATAGATTAGTTTTATACATTTGTTAGTTTATGCAAGCTGAATTAGAGGGTTTTATTTGTTTGTTTTAAAGGGTATTCTAGCCGACTTGACATTGGGTTTCATATATATGAAAGGTCAAGATGTGGATTGAAATATGAGATAGTAGTGAAGAAGATAAGATACAAAAAGAGAAGGATATATGATCAAAAGTAAAATATCCAAGGAGTTGCAAAGAATATTTTGATCAAGGAGGATCAAGAGGATAAGCTAAAAAAGTGATGTGAATCTGCAATCCAATTGCTTCATAAATTAGGTCAATCATTGTTACTCTCTAACAATTGTAGCAATGAAGAAATCTCTTAACAAAGTTGACTTAACAATCATTTTGTAAATCCTCTAACCAAGTGACATTTCTAGATTGAAGTGTCTTAAGACCTCTAACAAGGCTACTCCTAATAGGGTGATTTAAATCCTTTAATAGGGTTACACCTAATAGTGTGTTTTGTAACCTTTAAAAGGGTTGGCTCCTAATGGAGCTCAATTCAAAAGAGTGAAAAGTTGTAACTAGTTGCATTGGTGGTTTTCCCAAATTGGGTTTTCACATTAAATCTTGGTGTTTCATGTGTTCATTTTATTTTCTTACTACTTTATCTTTTTACAACTAAGTTTCCAAAGGTTGATACACATTAATATATCAAATTGCTTTGTTAATCGAGTTATAATAAATATCTAGTTCTAACTGAGCTAAGAGTTTAAAGGATGTTTGTATTGACATGTAAAGGATTCAAAATTATTTCAGTGATAACTAAGTCACCCTTACCCTCAGTTAGTCCTCTTATATTTCCAACAATTGGTATCAAAGTTGTTGGCACTTGCAGAAAATGTTTCAAGGACCTAAGCTAAAGATCAAGATGTCATACAAAAGAGAGATTCCCAAGTTGAACAAAGAAAATTTTAAAACATGATAGGAACTTATGAGGCTATATTTGGGAACCATTGGAGACACAAGCCTGAAATTCCTAGAGAACCAGTATGTGTCACCTCTTGATCCTTTGACTATGGATCAAATGGTAGATAAAAAGAATCACAACAAAATGATGATTGACATTGCTTCTACTCTCAATTATGCTAAATTTGATGAAGTCAAAGATTTTCCTACTATTTATGAGATGTGGAACAAGCTACAAAAGATCTATGTAGGAGATGACAATGTAAGGAGAGCTAAAGTAGAAAGTTTAAGAGGTCAATTTGATTAGATGAAGATGAGAGAAGATGAAAACATTGCAAAATTTAGTGAGAAAATCAAAGCAAGTGTCGGTGCAATTAGATCCTCAGGAGGAAAAATAGAAGATGAAATAGTAGTTACCAAGGTATTAAGAACACTTCTTCCTATTTATGCACTTCTAGTTTCAGCTATTCAAGAGATGAGATTTGATCCCAAAAGTGATATAAATTTGGATACACTAGTGGTAAGGTTAATAAATTTTGAGTTGGATAGCTTTAATAGCTATCTTCCTGGATCTTCCAACATATAATTACTATTCAAAGAAAAACTAACCCTTGATAGAAAGGGAGAAAACTCAACAAACAAACAATTGGATAGTGAAGAGGATGAAGAATTTGATAGTAATTTTGAAGCCATTGAAGCCCTACTTGCAAGGAGGTTACCAAAAGACAAAGGTAAATATAAAAGCAAAATTGCATTGATTTATTTTTCTTGTGAAGAAGTTGGTCACATTTTTGCAAGGTGTCCAAACAAAAAAAGTAAAGATGACAGAAAATCTAGCAAGTTCAAAGGAATGAAATATTTGAAAAGCTATAACTTAGACTACAAAGACAAAGGTAAAAAATCTTGTTATATTGCTAAAGAGTCTAACACTGATAATGAAGATGAAATTGTATATATTTCTATTAAAGATGAATCATATGATGAGGATAATAAAAAGATGGCACTTATTTCTCATGTTAGCAAGACTAGCACATGGATAATAGATAGTGGTCATTCTCATCATATGACTGGTGATAAAACTAAGTTAGAACACTTGGAGTCCTATGATAGTTGATGTGTTAAATTTGGAAATAATGAACCATGTTATGTGAAGGAAAAAGGTTGCATTGCATGGACTGATGAAATCAGATGTGATAATAACTACTAGGTTGACGGATTGAGACATAATCGTCTAAGTGTGGCACAATTCAAGAACATTGGATTCAAGGTAGAATTCATGAATGGGAAGGCCAAGTTTCTAGATGGTAAAGAATACCTAGTTGGAAATAGTAATTAGACAAAAGGTAATCTATTTTACATAGATCTAACTGATAGTTCATGCTTCTTGGCACATGTAGAGGAAAGTTGGTTATGGCATAAAGAGATGTGTCATGTAAAATTTGATAATTTGGTTACTATAAGTAAGAACATAAGAGTAAGAGGTATCCCAAATCTGAAGAAATCTGAAATGGCCATATGTAAACAATGTTAGATTGGAAAGATGGGTAAAATTAACTTCAAAAATAAAAATTTCAATACTAAAGAAGTCCTGGACCTAGTTCATATAGATATTTGTGGACCAATAGGTATAGAGAGTTACAATAGAGACAAATTATTCATTTTGTTTGTTAATGATTATTATAGGATGATGACAATAATGTACATGAATGATAAATCTGAAGCTTTTCAAAAATTTAAGTGGTATCTGGTTAGAGTTGAGAAAGAATCAAGTAAGATGTTAAAATTCTTAAGATCAGATAGAGGAGGAGAATTCATCTCTAATGAATTCAATGAGTTCTATAATGAAATATGAATCAAAAGACAAGTATCTGCTCCTGGAACATCTAAACAGAATGGCATAGCAGAAAGAAGAAATAGATCCATCATGGATTGTGCAAGAACACTGATGATAGAGAAAAATGTTGCAACCAAATACTGGACTTGGAAATAATCAACACAATAGTTCATATCTTGAATCTAGTTTCAAAACAAAATGACCTATTTCCAATGCCAACATGCATCGAAATTCAAACGCACAAGTTTCTCATCAAAGAATAGACCAAAAATAAACCACAAAGCCTTTCATCAAAACTACAACCAATGGACATGGAAAAATTGACCATTGAGCATCAAAAAATGAGCTCAAATTTAGTAGTGATGTATACATTATCACCACGCCTAAACCCCTAATTACCACTACCTTTCCACCTAATTACCACTATTAAAAGCCCCAAAAATGATCACCCATGTACTAATAGTTGATATCACATGTACTAATAGTTTATCATTTTTTTTCTTGGTTGCTAATTGGTTCATTTGTACAAAAATTACTATAGAAGCTATTGGGGCATCCTAGTGATAAGTATCAAATGAACATTTTAAAATGACACTTTTAGATTACCACACTCTATGAGTTTTATAAAGAGTTTCGTGAATGTGATAAATTCGAAAGGGTAGCTTTAAGCTCTTCAATCACCTACGAAGGTTCATCGAAAAATAATAAATTTTGATATATATCGATTAGGAACTTTAGGTGTACGAAGTTAACCTAGACAACTACTAGGTCATTTCCCTAGTGGTCTAATATAAGTCATTATAGGTAGAAAAATAGACCTTATAGTGATACATTGAAGATGTCCCATTAATATATATCAAAGCAAGATACCTCCAAATTTCAAAAAAAAACCCTCAAGTCATGCTACACTAAGAAACATGACTCATTGCACACCTATTGATCTCATCACCTTTTGGAACAATTTTAAAGACCTTCACATGTGACATCATATTTCCTCTATGTCTATTCATCATGTTGATTTTGAATTACCTTTTCCTAGAATTCTCTCTATTGATATTTCTAGGAGCTGCATATAAATGAGTTCCTTGACATCAGTATAGGAATCAACAAGCAATTATTAATAGTAATTGGGTTGATGCAAGATAGTAATTTTATGAGAAGGTGGAATTTTTAATCATTATCAATTGAAAATGATATGACAAATATGTTTAGTGACCTGCATTTGGTGGACATAATTGAAGCCAAGCTATATGTGGATTAGTGTGTGGCATACCGTTCGCCAATTCCTAGTAATTATTTCTTGTCAAAATATACTATGACTATTACATTAAGCTCTACCACAAATGTTATGTCATATTAAAAATAAAAGTGAGGATTAATCTATAATTTTTTTATAGATTTAGACTGCATGGCCTATATAGAGGCAAGGGATCCTATTATGTTTTTAATACAGAGAGATTGGGGAGAGAGTGAGGGAATAGTGAGAGAGGTTGAGTAGGGGGGATTACTAGAGAGAGAGAGAGAGAGAGAGAGAGAGAGAGAGAGAGAGAGAGATTAGTGGACATATTTTGAGAAAGAGGCAAGGGATCTTATTATGTTTTTAATAGAGAGAGAGAGAGGGATATGATGGAAGATCTAAGAGAAGGGAGTGAATGAGATAGAGAGAGAGGGCAATTAGGGGGCATACATATAAATAGAGGAAATAGATATGGGGAGGGAGTGAGAGATTGAGAGAGAGTGGGGAAGGAGTAAGAGAGGGAGAGAAAAGGAGATAGATATTATGTGGAATATCTAGAGAGAGAGAGAGAGAGAGAGAGAGAGAGAGAGAGTAGGGGGCATATATAGAGAAAGGGGGCCAGTGAGAGAGGGTGATTAGAGGGAATTAATAGGGGGGAGGGGGAGAGAGAGAGAGATCCAATTAATAAATGATAGAATACCAATCAGTTGAAACACCTCCATCAATTGCCATCTTGGTTCAATTAATCCATGTCTCATAAATGCTTCAACTTTAGAGATAAATGTTGCTTGCACATGGTGTGAGCCCCTGCTGTCTTACTTGACTTTACAAACACATTAACAGAACATTATGTTGTGTATGGAACAAGGCATTCAGTTGTCTAAATTCAACTTTGCACAACTATATTAAATGACTAAAATGAAAACTTGTTGTGCACCATCATGTGTGTGTGTGTGTGTGTGTGTGTGTGTGTGTGTGTGAGAGAGAGAGAGAGAGAGAGAGAGAGAGAGAGAGAGAGAGAGAGAGAGAGAGAGAGAGAGAGAGAGAGAGAAGCCTGGGTAAGGCATCCTATTATATTTTTGGTAGAAAGAGAACTTAGAGACAAGGGTAGAGAGAGGGTGATTAGGTGGTGTGTGTGTGTGTGTGTTTAGAGAGAGAGAGAGAGAGAGAGAGAGAGAGAGAGAGAGAGAGAGAGAGAGAGAGAGAGAGATCCTCATACTTTAGTTGAGAGAGAGGGAGATTGTAAACAAATAGGAGAGTGAAGAGAGATCTTCATATTTTATTTTTAAGAGAGCGGGGGAGGTGGGGTTGGGTGGGCAGAGGGGTAGAGAGGAAAATGATGGTAAGATGAGGGAGGGTGGAAAGAAAGAGATGGTTATTAGGGGGCATATCAAAATAGAAAGGGATGTGTATGAGTGTGTGTGAGAGAGTGGTTTATATTTTGTTTTTATTATAGAGTGAACTAACAATAGGGGAGATAAATAGAGAGTGAGGGAAGGTATATTTATATGGATTATGAATTGATACATGAGAGAGAGAGAGAGAGAGAGAGAGAGAGAGAGAGAGAGAGAGAGAGAGAGTTCTAACCATAATTGAAGTCTTAACTCTAACTCTAACCCTACCCATAAACTGAACCTTAAAACTCCAATTGTAAACTTTATCCTAGCCTCTACAACCTTAACAATATGCATGTATACCTTAATATGAACCCAGATTAACTATAATCTAATACTAACCCTAATCCTGACACAAAATCATAATTATAACCCTAACTATTATAAAATTTAATTATAGTTGTAAACATAATAATACTATTTACCACTTTAATATTAGTCTCACCTAACTCCTAAACCTAACCCTCACTCTAAGTCTAATTGGTCCCCTAGCCATATTCCTAATGCTAAATCTAACTATAAGCCTACTTCTAATGAGGAATCCCTTCAATAAGTCTATTTGTGTCCCTATCCATAACCGTGTTCCTAACTCTAAGCATACAACATATAAATTAGAGGTATACATAATTCAAAGTTGAATAAATTAATAACATTATATTAAAAATACTTTGATACTAACCTTACAAAAAGAGAACTAATAATTGCACTCTAAACCCTAAGCCTAACTGTAACCATATCCATAATAGAGTTTTAAAAAATGATCTATTTTTATTAAAAAAAGTAGAACAATTTTTAAAAAATTTAATTTATTTATTATCATCCAAAATCTTTTAAAATGCCTTCTATGATGCGTGGTGACTATTACTAGCGCGCGCGTGCGCACACACACACACAGAGACTAATCCTTCTTGAAGTGCCTATTTTTCATCTAATCTTAAGGTCTTTTTGTGTGAATTAAGATTTGATGAAAAATAAGTGTTTAGAAAGGATTACTCTCGACATACACATATATAAAAGCTAGTCTCTATTTTTTTATAGATTCCATGGCCTATATAAAGTACACACTCTTGTGACATTGTCTTTATTAAGACACTTTTGATAGATTCCATCTTCAGTGTTAACAAGACATCATCTGATTTACCAGGTTCTACTGAAATTATTGTACTAGTACTTTGATTATGACATGATTATTTGTGGTTGCCCCACAAGAAAATCTTCGCAAGCAATTATATGCTTCCATGTAATAGGATAAGTTTAGAATACATGTACCACGAGCAAATAGGTTTCAATTTTAATACGCCATCACGTGATGCACTTGGTATTTTTCAAAAATACCGTAGTGTTACTTTATTTACAACATGGGATTATTTTCACAATCGCTATGAGAATCTATGCAAACAATTGTATATTTACCACTTCGTTATTAGGTGGTCACTCGGCAGAGTTATAAATTTTAATTGTCTCAATCTAAAAAGATAAGGCTCGTGACCTCTGCTGGTAGACGTGATTGAAACCTCGCCATACATCGAATATTTTGCGTTGTACTCTTCAATAATTCTTCGTAGTTATTACTTGTCAAAATTTGTGGCGACCATTATATACAGCTCAACAACAAATGTTATGTCATATGTCTTAACCCACATCGTATTGAGAACAATGGCGAGGATGAAAATTCTATACTTTTGTCACCAGACTGAGACCTGCATGGCCTGTAAATAAGGGTACGCGCTCATGTGACATTGCCTGCCTTACGAAAGATTCCAACTATAATCTTAATAAGACATCATTTGATGTAGTTGGTCTTCCTGAAATTACAGTCCTAGTACTTAGATTATGACTGATCATTATTGTGGGTCTTAGCAATTTAGCATAATAAGACATCAACTGATGTAGTTGGTCTTCCCGAAATTATAGTTAATTTTCTTGTGGGACTGCCACAATAATGATAAGTCATAATCTAAGTACTAGGACTGTAATTTTGGGAAGACCAACTACATCAGATGATGTCTTATTAAGATTACAGCTGGAATCTGTCGTAAGGCAGGCAATGTCACATGAGCCTGTACCCTTATTTACAGGCCATGCAGGTCTCAGTCTGGTGACAAAAGTATAGAATTTTGTCCTCACCATTATTCTCAATACGATGTGGGTTAAGACACGCCCTTGGCTAAACAGCGGAATATCTGCATCTGATTTGACAATTTATATAATTATTAATTAATTTTAAAGTCATAGATTAGTGGTTTTGTGATTTTAAAATTAATTAATAAATTGCATAAACTGGCAAATCGGGTGCAAATTTTCTATTGTATAGACATCTCCGTTAAGACACATGACATAACATTTGTTGTTGAGTTGTATATAATGGTTGCACCGTAGATGCGCACCTCCCTAATCTTATCCTTTTAGATAGAGATAATTGAGATAACTAATAGTTATCTCCATCTAAAAGGATAAGATTAGGGAGATACGTGTCTACAGTGCAACTTATATGTACTGGTTTGGAATGAAAATATAAAGTAAATACTTTTCAGTTATCTCCATCAAAAAAGATAAGATTAGGGAGATACGTGTCTACCGTGCAACTTATATGCACTGGTTTGGAATCAAATATAAAGCGAATATAAGAAACTTAGACTATTAACATTGCCAACAGGTGCATATAAGTTGCCTCGTATCCACTGACATAGTGAATGGGATTTCAACATCGTCTGCAGTGCAACTTATATGCACCGTTTTGGAATGAAAATATAAAGGAAATATAAGAAACTTAGTGTCCATGTGATGTACTTGATATCTATCAAGATTTCTGGGGTACTCGTCCGGACGACTGAAATATCACAAACTAAGGCTTGATTCCTAGGCTAAAAGTGTTAAATAGTCAAAGTTGACTTATTTGTGCAAGCTCAATTTCTTTTGTAGTGTATGATGTTTAAGACTAGACACGGTCCTCTGATTACAACATAATAGTCCCACATGAAAATCTATGCAAAATCTTATATACTTATAGCTTCTCTTATGTTGTAATTCAATTCAAAGAGAGTAATTTTAGTTGTCTCAATTCAAAAGAGAAAGATTGGAAGAATTAATTTAATCCCATTTTGACATTTAAGAACTAAATTATATTTTAGTCATTTATACATTTAATTGAATAAATAAATATTTGTTTGTATACTAATTTATATTCATAGTGAATGTGTAGTGGATAATATAATGAACTAATGATTCATATGTAATTTTCATACAAAGAAAGTTAGACAAAATAAGAAGACATTTGTAAAAAAATTTAGTCTTTACACTTGCCACTTAATACAAGTTATTAAGTGGCCTAAATATAAAAATTAACTCAAATTACATAGATATGTACATAATTAATGGTGCTTGAAATGATATAGTAGGAAACAAGTATTATTTTTACAGGATATCAACTACTTGTTTTTTTCCAAACTTCCTTGCACTTATTGATGCATTGACTCCATTTGCTCTTAGTATTCACATTTGCAAGAAATGTTGCAGGCTCTCCCATAAATAAATTAAGAGACATACAGTAAAATATCTATTAAATGAAAATAAATACATTCACTTCCCATATTCAAATGCATTTCCAAGAGGGTAATTCTAGGGTCATTTTGATACAAAATTATTTTTGTTTCCTCTAAATATCCTTTGCAAATTTTAGAGCTTAACAAAGAATTTTCTTGAATTCCTAATTAAAGGGATCTTGTTCAAGTTGGTATATCAATAATAACTAGTTTCGTTTTTCATATATAAATATGTGATTTTCAGTCAACACATTAAGTTAAAATGACTCTTCAGTGTTTGGACACTTTATGTCTCGCTTTTGAGCCAACTATTTCACAACACAAAAATATTTGCTACCATAACAACCTGAAATGAAGACTAAACATTACTAAGCTTTGTTAATATATTTTTTGAATATATATTCTTCTTTCTAAATTTACTTAATTATAGATATAATAGTCTTAACAGGTTCACTAACGTCATTCTTAAACAACATTACTTATTTCCAAATTCAATAGTTAGCTTTTTTCATCCAACCAACTTAACAATTGTCTCTTAATTATTGCTCACTTAGTTTAAGTTAAATAATATAACAATTAATGTCTATTTATCCATCCCAATATTCATTTCTTTGTTATTTTAATTAGAGTTTTAAATTATTATTTTTAATTGTTAGATCTTAAAGTTGGACCTAAGCACTTTTATTCAAGTTAATCCACATATGACCTTATAGAAGTTGTGGTATGATAATAAACACTTAGATAATCTTTCCTAACCATTCATTTATTATTTCAAGTAATATTTATACAACTTGTATTGATAATATCATTTCCAAATTAGAAGCTAATGTCCTAAGATTTTATAAATCAATGCATCTACTTAACTTATATTCAATAGAATTAAACCATTAACTATACATATTTATCAAATATGTTCTTATTTACTAATTACTTTAATGATTCATTTAATAACATTATGAAGAGTACATGGTTCTTTTATTAATCATACATGTTAACTTTATCAGCATCTAAATATAAAGGAATTTATAATGTCATCATATTATCATTACTTCATTGATTTTTTGAAAACATAAATTTTCAATTCATGATACATATACATGTGTACTTTACATTATAACATTACATAGATTATTCCAAAGGAAATGTAGCTTAATGACTTCAACAAGTATTCTTTAACTACTATTTTACAAGGATCCATCTAAAGTCATCCATGAAAACTTTAACAATACCTCAAAATTATTTTACTCCCCAACCATGTGGAGCCATAAATGGTCCACTCCCTTGAGCTATGAAATAAGACCATTACCTACATAAGTTCTACATAAATATAAGGATTTTACCCTAAAACCACAATTAAAAGATAACATAAAGCTACATGAAATCATAATGCCGAAATGAAGTCATAAAGAAAATGGACAATAAAAAGCAAAAGCATTTGTGAGAGGTTCAACCTGATGTAGGAGCATCCTAGGCTTGCCTACAATCTTGCATGTTTGATGGTTTTTGGTTAACTGTTGGGAGCTTGGCATGCTCTAGGAGTTTGGCATGGTCTTTGAAGTTCGACATGTTTTGGGAGCTCGATATGGTCTGGGAGCTCAACATGGTCTTCGGAGCTCAACATGGCCTGTGGAGCTCGACATGGTCTAGTAGCTAGGCATGGTCTGGGAACTCAACATGGTCTAGTAACTCAACATGGTCTAGCAACTCCACATGGTCTGGTAGCTCGGCATGGTCTATGTTTGCTCAGCAATGGTTGGGAATTTACTGGTGTCCGAATTTATTTTGTTGACACTTGGCTTCGTCTTGGTTCTTGTTGGTCCTAAGTTTTCTATGAGCCAACTTTTGGCATTTAATTTTTGTATGGATATTTAATTTGTGTTGTGGCTAACTTGTGGCTTAACCCATATTAAATGTAAGGGATTTAATTTACTTTATAATTAGCTGGGCTGACTTGTGGCTTAGTTGGGTATAAGTAAGGGGTATTGTGTAGTCCTTTAATCTATTCCAGCTTGGAGAAGGGGATGAAGTGTAGATGCAAATTTGAAGAGCTAGAGTTGCAGCTTAGGAACTAGAGGATTGTTTGGTAGACCTGAGGGTACGAGTGTGGATTTTTTTTGGTGTTCTTATCTAGTTGTGGATGTGGACTAGTTGAGATTGGGTTTGTAAGTGGATCTTACTGGATCTTGCAGAACTAATTTTGTAATTATTGTTGTATTTGGGCCTAACTTGGAAGGCCTTACAACCGAGCACATTGCATGTAATCAGTTATATCTATGAATAAATTATTATGAATTGGAATCAAATCTTGCATTTGTGTTGCTTGTTGTTGTGTTTCCATTGTGTGGTTATTTGCTGGGGGTTTGGGCATCTCCTTTGAGGATTCTCCTGCCTTGCACTGCATTAGATGGTATCAGAGCCTAGTTTGTTGTTGAGTGTGTTGATAGATCATTGAAGCTAAGGCAATTTAAACAAGATTTGTAGAGAAGGTTGATCTTATGGCTAATTTATCTTCTAGATTTGTGGATCTATTGCTTAGAGTTTGCTAAAATTTTGCAAAATGCCTCCAAGAAGATTGGACCCTTGGGAAATTGATGATCTTAGTGATGTTGTGGAAGACAGGATCTCAGAGAAGATTAGAATAGAGTTTAGATATGAGATTGCATTGATGAAGAGTGACATGATTGCTAAAATTGTGAGTGCTTTAGGTGGTGTACCTAGGCATGTGGGTACTAAAGGTAGTTATGAGGAAGGTGCTAAAGACTTTGAAGTTGTTGGATCTAGTGGTGAGAACATAGCTGATCATGTGGAGAGACCCATTGGAATTAGGGATGGTCATTTTGCTAGACCTAGATCTCAGTTGAAGCTAAAGCATAAGATGGAGGTTTCTAATTTCTTAGGTACTTTGAATACTAAAGACCTAATTGATTGGATTGGTGAATTGGAAGACTACTTCAAGCTTGAGGATATTTAGGATCCACTCAAAGTAAAGTTGGCTTAAACTAAGTTGAAAGAACATGTTGCTCTTTGGTAGAAAGAATTACAAAGAGACATAGAAGAGGAAGGTGAAATGAAGTTCTCTAGATGGAGATTGATGGTGAATAATTTGAAGGCTAAGTTTATTCCTACTCATTATGAACTTGAGTTGTTTAAAAGATTGCAGAATCTGAAACAGAAAGATATGCCTATGAAAGATTATACCGAGGAGTTCTACAAGTTGACTATTCAATTTGGTCATAGAGAATTGTTAAAGGAAAATGTTGCTCGATACATTAATGGTTTGAGATTCAATATTTAGGGTGAGGTTGGTATGCTAAATATTTCTTCAGTTGAGGATGCTTATCAGTATGCCTTGAAGGAAAAAGATAAGTTGAAGAGGAAATGTCAAGGTAATGCTAGAGGGAAGGAGAAGTAGGATAGCTTGGCACAAGATAAACCAAGTGTTGAAGGTGAACAAAAACCTACTAATTAGAAAAGGAGAACAAGTGGAGGTGGATTCAAGGGTAATCATTTTGGATGTGGTAAAGAAGGGCATAGATCTTTTGAATGTCCGATTGGTAGGACAATTGCTATTGTGAATAATGTTGTAGTTGAAGATAGTCAACTTGAGCAAGGAGAAAGTTTGTTGCTTGAAGAGTACTAGTTAGTGAAAAGACATTGGATTCTTGTCAGACGACTAGATTGTTTAGGACTTGTTGTAAGTCAAGTGGTAAAATCTACAAGGTGATTGTGGATATTGGTAGTACTAATAACCTTGTTGCTGAGGAGATGGTTTAGAAACTTGGTTTGAAGAGTATAAGACATCCTTATCCTTATAGAATTGGTTGGTTGCAAGGTGAACATGCTTTTGAAGTAAGGGAGAAATTGGGCAATATAAGGAGAACGTGCTGTGTGATATTGTGGACATGAATAGTTGTCATATGTTGCTTGGTAGACCTTGGTAGTATGATTGTAGGGTTGTGCATGATTGTGTCAATAATGTGTTTATTGTTGAGAAAGGTGGCAATAATTTTTCCCTAATTCTTTTATAGAATGAAGAGCTCGGTAGGAGGAACTTGAGTATTGGCAGCTAAGTTAAGTTGTTAGATTTTGAGAAGGTTAGAGATCAATGTGGAAAGAAGACCTGTAGCACACTTAAGATGAAGGTGAAGAAGTAGAAGAAGGATAAGGGAAAGAGTGTACAAGTTGAAGACTTGGAGGATATGTATGTGAAGAACCAATTTAGGATTTATGTGTTGAATCCCAAAATATTTTCTTCTAATTCCTAGAACATCTTTTCGAACCTAGGGTGTTTGATGTAGGAGCATCCTAGGTTTGCTTACAATCTTGCATGTTTGATGGGTTTTTGGTTAAGTGTTGGGAGCTTGGCATGCTCTGGGAGCTCGACATGGTCTTCAAAGCTCAGCATGCTCTTCAAATCTTGGCATGCTCTAGGAGCTCAACATGGTCTTTGGAGCTTAGCATACTCTGGGAGCTTGGCATGTCTTCAGAGCTCGACATGGTCTGGAAACTCAGCATGGTTTGTGGAGCTCGGCATGGTCTAGGAGTTAGTCATGGCTTGGCAACTTGGCATGGTTTGGTAGCTTAGCATGGTACATGATTGCTCAGCAATGCTTGGGAATTTACTGGTGCTCAACTTTGTTTTACTAACACTCAACTTGGTCTTGGTTCTTGTTGGTGCTGAGTTGTTTGTGAGCCACATTTTGGTATTTCATTTTTGTATGGATATTTAATTTGTGTTGTGGCAGACTTGTGGCTCAACCCATATTAAATGTAAGGGATTTAATTTAGTTTGTAATTAGCTAGGCTGACATGTGGCTTAGTTGGGTATAAGTAAGGGATCTTGTGGAGTCTTTTTATCCATTCCAGCTTGGAGAAGGAAACAAAGCGTAGATGTGAATTTGAAGAGCTAGGGTTGTGGCTATGTAACGAAAGGATTGCTTGGTGGACCTGAGGGTACAAGTGTGGATTCCTCTTGGTGTTCTTTTCTAGTTGTGGATTTGGACTAGCTAAGATTGGGTTTGTAAGTGGATCTTGCAGAACTGATTTTGTAATTTTGGGATGAATCTCTTTAGCCAAATACCATCCTTTTGCACACAATATCTTCTCCCCGAATACTCTAACAGGCACAACATCTAATTATCTTGATTAATGTGAGTTATCAAATCCCCAGAACCCATTAATTTTATTAATGTTTCCACTTGATTACATAGAATCATATGTACAACTAACCTACACATAGCTTTCATGTTAAACTCATAGGATCCCTTGGCAACCACTTATGAGTCCCAATACCTATAATGAGCTCGTAAAGTTAAAAGGAGTTTAGGGCACAATAACTTAGGTCCCATATCCCTATTCTCAAAATCTAACTCTATCATCATAGCATTTTCACATGAAAAAAAATTAGAATATCATACAATATAAGAAAATTGCTTTTCCATTCAACTAGAAAATTCATAAGCTTCTGATGACCAAAGAAAATTCATGTTAAAATACAAATCAATCAATCAAGAGGGAAAAATTAGTTTAAGAAACATTTATAGGGTCTCATACTAATGGAGGGAAAGGGTGAATAACTAGGGCCAAAGGCTCATCCAGCTATCCAAACCACCATGCAAGAGTTAACACAATGGAAGCAAACACAAAGAACAACAACCAAAGGATGAAGAAGAGTGAAATGCTTTTATTAATTCATTAAAATATTTTCATACATGCCCAGCTGTAAAGCCTTCTAGGTTATGGCCAAATGCAAATACATTCACATTCAAAGATCCAACAAAAAATTCACACTTTCCAATTCTGCTTTGCAATCCTCTTCAAAAACTACCCTAACTTTAAGCCTAAACATTCTATTTATACTTGCCAAAATGGCTTACAATTCATTTTCGAACATTAAATAAGAGGAAGGCTGACCCAACAAAGGTCTGGACACATCCCAAGAAAATATCTTAACATAAATGTCATGATCAAAATAAATCTTGCAAGTTGGCTCATAGAAAATCAAGTCCAAATGCTAAAATTCAGCATACACTAGGTAACTCGGCACATGAAGAGTCACTCGACATACATTGGGTAACTCAGCATCCACTAAGTGTTATCGTAACTCAGCACCAAGTGAGTAATACAATAACTCAGCACCAACTGAGTGCTATAGTAACTTGGCACAAACTGACTGCTACAATAACTCGGCACCAACTAAGTGCTACAGTAACTTGGCACCAATTGAGTGCTATAGTAACTCGGCACCAACTGTAGAATGAACAAAAAAATGAGCAAGATAACAAGGAAACCAAGATGTTCCTGCATCAAAGAACTAGGGTTGAAAGAAATGATTATCCTGAACCATTGAGTTTTAACAATCCAAGTTGAATCTAACTCAGATTGAGAAATCTATGAAGCATCTTCAATAGGTCTATTCTTCCACTTCACCAAATATTCATAGTAATATTTTCCTCTTATGATTTTGCCAACTCTTTGATCCAATATTTGTTCAACTTCTTCAATCTACTTCTTAGGATAATCTTCTGACACAACAACTTCATCATTTGACTCATGATACTTATATAAATCAACAATATTGAATATAGGAGATATATCCATGTCATCAGGTAACTCAACTTCATAAGCATTACCACTGTCAAACTTCTTCAAGATCTTACAAGGTCCAAATTTCTTCACCTTCAACTTACTATATGTTCCAATAGGAAATCTTCCTTTCTTTAAATGAACCATCACCTTATTACCAACTTGAAAATCATGGTGTCTTCTAGATTGATCAACATTCTCCTTATACTTCTAATTAATTTGTTCCAACCTCAACTTCACTTCCTTATGCAAAGACTCCATAAAATCAACAAATTCTTCTCCTACAATGCTTCACTTTTCCTCACCAGTAACATCTCTCAAATCTGATATACATCTAGGCTGCATTATAGTCACAATCTCAAAAGGTGGTTTCCCTTTACTCCTATTCACAGAATTATTATATGCAAATTTAGCTTGTGCCAATACCATCTCTCAATTACTTGGCTTATTCCCAACTAAAAATCTCAGCAAATTGCCTAAGCTTCTATTCACAACCTCTTTTTGTCCATCTATTTGTGGATGGAATGTAGAACTAAACTTCAATTTAGTACCCATCTTCTTCCATGAAGTCTTTCAAAAATAACCAACAAACTTACTATCTCTATTGGAAATAATAATTCTTGGTAATCCATGCAATCTCACAATCTCTTTAAATAAAAGTTCAGTAACATGCTTAGCATCTAATGTCTTCTTACATGGTATGAAATGAGCCATTGTAGAAAATCTATCCACTACAACAAATATGGAATCATAGCCCTTCATTGTCTTAGGTAATCCAAGAGCAAAATCCATACTAATGTCACCCCAAGGTTTCTTGAGAACAATAATAGGTGTATACAAACTAGTATTTTGACTTACCCCTTTTGCAATTTGACAAACTCCATAACTCTTTACAAATTTCTAAACATTCTTATGCATTTGTGGCCAATAATACTTCTCTTTTAGTAAACTCCACATTTTATCAATTCTAAAATGTCTAACTAATCCACCACTATATTTTTTCTTAATTAGATTCAACTTCATAGAACTTCTAAGAATACACAATTGAATGCCTTTGAACAACATACCTTCTTGAATGAAATACTCATCATACTTACTTATGTGATCTATTAGATTTGGTGCTCCACACTCTCTCCATGCCTCCAAAAAATTAGGATTGACATCATACAACTCTTTCATTTCATCAAAACTAAGAACTTTAACCTTCATTTTAGTCAACAAAGAATGTCTTCTACTCAATGCATCAACAACTCTGTTAGTAACTCCACTCTTATGCTTAATAACAAATTTGAAACTCTGCAAGTACTCAACCCGCTTCATATGTCTTTGATTCAATTTATGTTGACTTCCCAAGTATTGTAAAACTTTATGATTAGTATACAACACAAACTCCTTAGGAATCAAATAATGTCTCCACTTCTTCAATGCTTGAATAATAGCATAAATCTCTTGATCATACACATAATACCTTTTTTTAGAATCATTCAACTTCTCACTAAGGAAAGAAACAGGTTTACCTTCTTGACTTAATATAGCTCCTATTGCATTACCACTTGCATCACATTCAACTTGAAATACTTTGTTAAAATTAGGCAAAGCTAATACTGATAATTCAACAACCTTTTGTTTCAAAGTCTGAAAACACTCATCAGCTCCATGTGTCCACTTGAATTCCTTTTTATCTACCCTCATTGTTTAAGTCATATCATTACAAACAACACTAAAATTCTTTATAAACTTTCTGTAAAAACTAGATAAACCATGAAATGATCTTATCTCACCCAAATTATCAAGTGTAGGCCATTCCAAAATTTCTTTAACCTTCTTAGGATCCATCTCCAATCCATAAGCTGAAATCAAAAATCCAAAATACACAATCTCCTCTTGCATAAGAGAACAAATTTTTAGATTAATCAAAAACTTTTCCTCTTTCAACCTCTATAATACTTGTCTAATATGCTCAAGATGTTTTTCCTTAGTCTTACTAAATATCAAAATATCATCCAAATAAACAATCACAAGCATATCCAAAAATATTTTCAGAACTTCATTCATCAACCTCATGAAAGTACTAGGTGCATTAGTCAAACCGAAAGGCATAACCAACCATCTTTTTTCTTGAAAGTAGTCTTCCATTCATCACCTTCTCTAATTCAGGTCTGATGATAGCCACTCTTTAAATCAATCTTGGTAAAATACTTTGCTCCACTCAAACAATCTATTATGTCATCCGTCCTCGGCATAGAAAACCTATATTTCACTGTGATCTTGTTAATAGCTCTAGAATCAATACGCATTCTCTATTCTCCATTCATTTTAGGTGCTAATACAATAAGTACAACAAAAGGTTTCAAGCTTTCTCTAATCAAACCTTTTTGCAACAACTCATGCACTTGTCTATTACGTTCTTCATTCTCTATAGATGTCAATCTATATGGTGATGTGTTCGGAAAACTAGCTCCATGAATCAAATCCATACAATGACTTATACTTCTCATTGGTAGTAAACCATCAAGAATATCCTCATCAACAATATCCTTGTACTCATTCAACAATTCTATAATTTTTACTAGTACTCGATTATTACTAGCTACTATAACTCATTCATTACTAGCTTTAGTTGCTTGGTTAGTACTACCAACACTCAATCCTCTATGAACTATGGAAAAATAGACTTGATTCTTCTTCACTTCCTTTTCATATTTTTTCCCATTAACCATGCAAACTTTTATTGTAGTACAACTAACCTCATCTGGACTTTCAATCAAAGGAAACAATATTTGCTTCTTCCCATTCACCCAAAGAGTATATCAATTCAATCTTCCATCATGCACAACATATCTATCATACTGCCAAGGTCTACCTAATAGAATATGACAACAATCCATAGGCATAATATCACAGAAAACTTCATCAAAGTAATGTCCAATCTTGAACTTCACAAGGCATTGCACACTTACCAATATCTTATGCTCATCTTTTATTCATGAAACATGATAGGGTTTAGGATGCTTTAGCCTCTGCAATTGCAACTTTGTAACTAGCTCTTCTAATGCTAAATTTGTAGAACTTCCATTATCAATGATCACTTTGTAGCATTTTTCAGCCATCTTACATCTTGTCTTGAAAATATTTCTCATTAAAATAGGTTCCTCATCACTTTCCTTATTACATAAGGTTCTTCTCACCATCAAATTTTCTCTAGCCTTAGGTCCACTTGGTGAACCCTCATCATCTCCTTGAATCATAGCATTTATGTTACATTGCCCACTTTCAACGGATTTACATTAAAAAGATCTATGTCCCTCTTTACCACATCTGAAACAACTACCATGAAATCCACCTCTAGAATAAGAATTACCTCTCCCTCGGTAAGAATTAGTACCTCCTCGGTAAGAATTACCCCTTTTCCATTTGGTCTTTCCTTTGTCATCATTCTTCCACTCATATTTGCCTTTATCCTATACAAAATTGTTATATCTACCACATTTACCATAAGATCTACCTCTACCTCTCTAGAATCTACCACCTCTACCTCTTTGTCTTTGTTCATGCTTCTTTGTTAGGATCTCCTCAGCTTTCAAGGTATATTAATATGCTTCTTCTACACTTTCCAACTTCACAAAACTTATTTCATCTTGTATTCCATATCTCAATACATTAATGTACCTTTGAATTTTCTCAACATCATGATCCACATGTTTAGATCTGATGTCAATCTATAGAATTCCTTGGTACACTCTTTCACAGTCATGTCCTTTTGTTTCAAATTTTGCATCTTTCTCAACAAGCTAACTTGGTAATCAATAGGGTAGACTTTGTTCTTTACCTTGTTCACCATCTTTGTCCAAGTTCTGATCTTCTCCTTTCCTCTCCTTTGTCTATCAGTTTGCAAATGCTGTCACCATAGTGAGGTATGACCCTTGAACCTAGTAACTGCAATCTTCACCTTCCTATTATCAGGAGTGTTTTCATACTCAAAGAATTTCTCCATATTAGAGATCCAATCCAATATAGCATTGGTGTCCAATTTCCCATCATCGGGAACAACTTCCACAATAGGCTTTGAATTAGCTCTAGAAAACACTCTCAACAACCTTTCTACATCTTGGTCCTCTTCATGTTCTTGATTAGGGTTTGGTGCTACTACTTCATCATCACTAACATCATCAAGATGTGCTTCTCTCCTCTAGGTTGTCTCCACAACATCTAATCTAGCTACAATTTGTCTCAACTGATCCAATATAGCATTATCAACATTATTTCCTCTACCATGAACCATCTTTACAAATTAGGTTCTTGCAAAATCATAACCCTCTACAAGTTATAGGTCAAATCCATAGATCTGTCACCCTATAACCAAATCCAAATTAGGGCTCTAGATTATCCAATCTCCATAAGGATGAACCTCAAGCTCTGATACCACTTGACACAAGGAAAGGGTGAGTAACTAGGGCTAAAGGCTCACCCATCTATCGGAACTACCCTAAAAGAGTTAACACAACGAAATAAAATGCAAAGAACAATAACCAAAGGAGGAAGAAGAGTGAAATTCTTTTATTGATTCATCAAAATATCTTCATACATGCCCAACTATAAGGCCTTTTGGGTTAAGGCCAAATACAAATACATTCACATTCAAAGATCCAATAGCAGATTCACACTTTCCAATTTTTCTTTACAATCCTCTTCAAAAACTACCCTAACTCTACATTCTATTTATACTTGCCAAAATGGCTTATAGATCATTCTAGAACATTACATAAGAGGAAGGCTGACCCAACAATGGTATGGACACATCCTAAGAAAAGATTTTTTCATAAATATCATGATTGAAATAAATCTCGCAAGTCAACTCACAGAAATCACGTCCAGATGCTAACACTCAGCATACACTAAGTAACTTGGCACATGAAAAGTCACTCAACATACACTAGGTAACTCGGCATCCACTAAGTGCTAAAGTAACTTGGCACCAACTGAGTGCTATAGTAACTCGACACCAACTGAGTGCTACAATAACTTGACACCAATAGAGTGCTAGAGTAACTTAGCACCAATTGAGTGCTATAGTAACTCGGCACCAACTAAGTGATATAGTAACTCAACACTAAGTGCTATAGTAAATTGACACCAACTACATAATGGAAAAAAAAATGAGTAGGATAACAAGGAAACCTATGATGCTCTTGCATCACATACCCCTAGATTAGTGCACTAAACCCTAAATAATCACATATGCAATAATTTGTAACAAACACTTGTTAAGAAATAGAAAAAAATTAAGCAGCACAACTAAAGAAAGTAAAATATTTATAGTTTAACTCAAAGTCATAAAACATACAAAGTCATGTTGAATCCTAATTCTTGAAATCTAACTTAGGGAAAATTTTCTTAAAAGCATTCAAAACCTAAAATATTTATTTTTAAAACTATGAGGCTGAAAACTATCAAAAAGGGTGTAGTTGTATTAAAAAAATTATAACTTAAATTATGCCAATTATAATTACATTTTCATTATATGTCTACCCTAATGCTAAAATCAGGATCTAGACATTAAATCAACAAAGTTTCACTACTACTATGCATCGATTAATTACTCATGCATATTTGTTTAGCAGACATGCACATACATAAAATAATGTTACGATTTCATTCACTATAATTGCACATCCATGTAATATAGCTGCACTTTTATACAATCCTATAAATTTGTGGATCTATTCAATAATATGCTTGCAATATGGCTAGATAGATGTATGAATGTTACCATTTATGGAAACATATTTCATTATGTAATTAGAGTGATAAAATTGTCTAAGTGTTGGATAATTTATAATAGCACAAAGACATATATGGTATGTACACATGATAAACTTTGAGATAGCTGTTGCGCAATTAAGTATCGATAGTTTATAGTGTCATGATGATTCATGTTATTGCACAGATCTGTATGGAATGTATGACGTAAGTTACATAGGAAGTACTAACTTACAAGTGATTAATAGAGCACAACTAAGCATATAAGTAAATTTAATTGTATAGCTTAAGGAATTATTTTGGGAACAAAATAATTACTTAATAATGATGAGATAATATCCTAAGTTATAATTTGTCAAGCGTGTAAAAACATAAAGGCTGACTAAGCATAATTTTGATAATCTGCAAGGTATAAGTGAAGATCCTATCTTGCGAAATAAATGTAAAGTATCCAAGTGATGAAAACTATTGTGAAGAAAGTACAAGTAATATGCAAGCCTTATATGATATGAAATATGATGTATGATTAGAGAAAGTGCGAGATACAATAGAGACAAGTATTGTATGTATATCTATTCTTATGAAGAATCTTATTTGTATATTGCATGTTAGGGTAGTCAACTCTTCTTCCATTCATTTTTCTCTACCAACTCCTAACACGGTTGAGGATTTTAATAGGGCCTAGTCTTCTAACTTGGACTTGAGACACTATATATAATCTAATATTGAGCATCTAATCTCTGATTTGGGAATTCTTTATATTATTTGAAAGGTCTTTATGAGAACTTTCAATTAATATTGTTTTTTTTTTTCAAATTTTGCTCCAGGAACATTCTATTCATTTTTTTGCATTTTTGCATTATGATGGATATATTGGTTGTTTCAGGTCTGGTCATCAATTTTGTTTCCTCTGAAGATTTTTTATGACTAGTGTTATCTATTGTATTAGTCTTATGTCTCTTTTGGTCTTTTTAGACATCATTTGAATGCATTCTTGCAAACACACTGAGAAAAAGTGCCATATTGCATCTGTATTTTTGATTCATTAGTTTTGCTTTGTTTTTCCTTCTAATTTGAGTAGTGTCATCTAAGGACAATGGTCTAGATTATTTTATTCTTAGAATTCACCATATCTTTTTCTTATTGTACATGCACTACTCTAATTAAAGTGCCATAGGGGGTTGCTATTTTTGCCTTTGTTTGCCATCTTCCTTCATCTAGTAAGTTTATCTTCTTTGATATTAGCCTCATGACATGTCTGAGATTGATCACCTTAGTATAGATATATGTATTCTTTTGTGCATCTTGATCATGGTTCCTTGACATGCGGTTTTATTGGCCCAATTTTCTAGTTACCTCATCCTTGTCTACATTAGGGGGACCTCTTCTATTTTTTCTCATACTTCCTTTGTTTGATGGAGTGAGCCATGTATTTAGTATTTATTTCTATTTTCTAGATAGATGTAGTGGTGGGGATACCTATAGATTTTGGTGAGATAAATCATTTACCATATACACACTCTTCTTTTTGTTCCTAATTTGGTTATAGCCTTCCATGTTTCATTGATAAGGTCTTTAGAATTTGGTGTTTCATGCCATATATATCTTTGAGTTAAGCTAGTTGCCTTTGTATGCCTCCTGATTCAATGCAGATTATATTCTTCTCTAATTGGTCAGGTTCTATTTTAGTGGAGGTTCTTTAGATCAACAATTACTTTTGATAGATATTTGTAGCTTCTACATGCTTCAATGGTGTTCTTGGTGATCATCTTTTGTTCCTGTCTTCTGGAACATTCTCTAGGTTGGAGGCTTCTTCAATCCTTCACTAATTATTTTTATCATTATTTCTATCTCTTTTTGGAGTAGGGTTTTTCCCATGTGATTTTCTCCATTTCTCCTCTATTCAGAGATTTGGTGTGCTTCAGTACCTCATCAGACCTTGTTTGTTGGGACCCAATTCTAATTTTGTAGTAGTTTCTAGGTTACTAGCTACTCCCTAAGTTTATCTTAATTGGGGGTATTCTAGTAATAAGTTTTTTTCTTAATGATTAGATCATATATATTTAATTATTAAGTCTCTTATTATCTCTAGTTTAGTTAAGCTAAACTTTGTGCATATAATAATTAATTGCTTTATTAATTATTATCATGCAACCTAGGTTAGATTTATGTTAGGGTTTTGATCTCCTTTATAAGGATGATATATCTCTTTGTAACATTTATTCTCTTCTGATAATAGCAATCCTCTTTATACTCATCAAGAATATATTATCTATGGATCTCAAAATTCTAGCCTCCATAGCTTTTGCTTCTTTCTTTCTATGGTAGGTGTTTGTATGCATGTGATTCTTGTGAGTTGTGGGGTTGATCTTTCATAAACTTCAATAGATAATAAAAGTGTAATATTATTTGCATAAAAATATATGGAGAGATTCATAATTACAAAAATGAAGTCCATCCATAGTCAACACATATTGAAACATAAAGAGACATTATTACAAGGATGAATTTCCTACTATTTACTCAACTTAACTCATTTAAATTCAAATTGATCTATTAAAAAATTTGGAAAGACATAGTGAAGACATCATGGCCTACTTAAATGTCTCATATTGTCAAATCTTAAAATATAGGAAAAAATAATGGATTTAGGCTTTCTTGATATTATTTGGTTCTTCAAAACCCTCTAGTAGTTCTTCTTATGATCAAAGTTATGATTCTAGCTTTTCTCCCTAGATCATTTGCACTTAATTTTCCAAAATAAATTGCAAAATTTTAATGTAGTATATCCATTCCTCTTTCTTCTCGAACTCCTATGAATGTCTCAAATTTATAGGCATTTCTGAAGGTTGCATCTAGTTGAAGACATTGTAATGGTGTAACTAGTTGCTGTTTAGAAATTATTTATTAAATCAAATATTTTTATTTTTATTTTTATTTAAGTATATAACTAATCTTCTCTTTATCTATTACATTGTTATGTTTCCCTCTCAAGACATCCACTCGGTCCAATGGTCAAGTCACTCTCACTTTCCTTGAAAGGTCAAGGGTTAACCTTCCATGACCTTTTATGACTTCTCATTTATCATCCCATCTATATTTTTCAACTTATAAGTCAATTTTCTTATTGAGGTTCTCAAAGAGTGTGAGTGATGAGATGGTAGATAGTTGGTTTGATAGTTAGGAAGTTAGATGCTCAAATATCTAAAAGGGTTATAGCATAGCTTTCTTTTCTATTTTGATTATATTTCAATTATTAAATTAACATTTCAATATTTTAATATTTTATTTATTAACTATACAATTAAACTAAGACTGACATTGTATCTAAATTAGAGCCACACATGCAACTAATAGAAAATGAATATTTATTCAAACATATATATGTGTGGACCCATTTATACTTAGATAAATATACTTGATTAAGACACATGTACATCATGGAATGAAGATCTCATAAATCATAAGTAAAATATCAAAGTATCATTTTAACATATCAATCTCACAATCATGCATAAAATATCTAGTATAAAATCAAATACCACAATACCAAATTAGAGGTGAAAACCTAGTAGATACATATTTGGTAGATGATTCTCTAATTAGAAATTCTAAGCTCTGGGTGCCTATGTCAATCATGGTTCCATATTCTTTTCAACATAAAGTAATTCAAGGATTTTGAGTCATGCTCAAAACAATGTATCCAAGTGGACTCGATGCTTGGTACCTGCACACACTTGAATCATCACTCAATAAGTGTGTGTGTGTGTGTGTGTACACACACACACACACACACACACACACACACACACACACACACACACACAATGACAAATAGTTATAGGAAAGGTAGGAGGATCATGACATCATGTAGATCTCCCAAAGATGTGACTATGAATGCATCCCCTCATCTAGAAGATATGCGATATATGTATATGAAGCATAAAGGGTTAGTTGGGTTAGTTTGAAACCAAATAATTATCATAAATTAAAAGCACATATAGCAATATGTTCAACAATTGTATATAAAAGAATAATGCTGAATAAGAATTCTAGGAAATAAGCATGATCTAGACTATGGAATATATTTAATCTTTGTAAAGTTCTCTTGAGGAATTTTGATTAAGTATAACACATTAACATATGCTTGATAGAAAACATGGTAAGCCAGCTCTAAATAGTATTTATCACAAGGATGTGTGTTAAAGATATAGGTATTTATAAATATATTATATCATAGGAGTCTTGCAGATTCAATTACATTCAGAAGGGTTCCTTGTGGATAGGTATCATTATGCTAGTGAGTGTTGAAGGTTCTTTCAATTTTATTTATGCTAGTATTTACCAAGACGTGAAATCAAGGTGTTAATAAATAACCTTATATTCCAAAATAGATCAATTCTACTTACTGTATACCCAAACTCTATTAATACTTGTCAATATTAGAGGGGTATTACATTGCTCACCCCTAAAATTGGACTTACTCCTAAAAGTCATCATGATCTTCTAATCAAATTTTATGGTTACATATGTGAGGTAAACCATATGGTCACATTTAAATAAATTCATCTATTAGGAGGAAATATTTCTTATAAGAAGTTCATAGTGTTGATCTCCACATCATATTTCCTATTAGTGTCAAATGCTTAGTTATTTCCTAGGCAGACTAGATTGAGGATTACTGTGATCGAGCCACCCAATGAAGGTTGAACGACATATTTGGACTTGTTCACACTTTAGTTTGAGTCAAGAAATTCTTGGGTTGTCAAGCACCTTAGTATGTATTAATTGATAATATATGTCAAGGAAGTTAGTGGACATTGAGCTAGAAAAAATTAGTTCATGCAGAGTTACATAGTTAGTTCCGAGAATTTAGAAGTCAAGTGACAACATGAGTCTTAGTCATGATCGAGTGTCATATTATTCATGTGTTGAGTAAACCAATTTTGGTATATGTGTTTAGAATGGAACAAAAATTTATGTAAATCATTTTGGCTGACTTCTATACATGGTTTAAGATTGTTGAGACAACTAAGGTGTTGTTTACGCAATTTTTTTAGAGATCATTAATCCCTATGCAAGGTGATCAACCAAGTAGAAAAAATGCAAGGATTAAGTGGAAAAATAGAGAACTATAGATCATTGATCATGATCTAGAACCTTCTCTAGTTGGTTAGTCAAAATATGTGGAAAGAGGCTATGTTTGATGGTTACAAGTAAAGATCAGGAAGAGTGTTAGTGGACAATTTTTCCTTTCAACAATAGAAGTTAACAAACAAGGAAAAATCCCGTAATAATTGAGTTCCTTTGATTGAACTCTCTCTATTTTGAGGCACAACTACCTCCTTAAATGATAAACATTAATTTCCTTTATTTCAAGATAATTTATCAAGAAAAATATTTTAACTAGAAAGAACTAAGGTTTTAAGAATACTTTTCCATCTCTTATGCAAAAGTATTACAAGGATAATATTGATTAAAAAATAAGCCTAAAGACTTATTTAGATGTGTACCAGAGAATATTCATCCAAGAATTTCTCTATGACCATATTCCTCCATTCTAGGTTGGCTTGAGAGACAAATAAGAAGTTTGCATCAACTCCAGGATTTTTCATTTCAACCAAGAATTTGTTTGCTCCATAATCTTGAACTTCTGTGATGTGAGCTGTTGGGTGGATATTTTGTAACCATTAGTTTTGGATAAATATACAATCACAAAATAGGAAGACCAGCCACAATGTGTGAGACAAAGTCCCTCCGACCTTAAAAGGAAGGCTCCCCCTTCCCACTATTCCTTGGATCAACTCAAGGTAAGCAAGAAGTCGAGAGATTTTATAAAATGGGTGTTACAAATATCCTTTCTTCTTATCTTTCAAGAAATAATCCACTTACTCGTGGAGTGAGTAATGGGAAAAGTGAATCTCTAACTACACTTCTATCAAGAGCTAGAAACAGTGATACCGATAAACCTTCACTAAGTCAAAGGCTAGTTGAAAATGTACTGGTTTGGCTCAAGGTCCAGTCATACTTCTATATGAAAAAGCTTTATAATTAGGGCACAAAGACCCCTAAAAGTAAGAATAATTTAACTATTTTTTTGAATTAAGAAAGAAGTATAAGCTATAGACAAAGCTTCTAGCTATATATTTCCACAAGTGCTCCTGGTCAAAGCTCAAACTCAATTTCTTCTTAACATTTTTATATTCAATTCACAAGATACAATTACTAAGAATACAAGATAACATGAATCAAAGATAACTTAGATGAATTATAGACAAAGCTTATAATTCACATAAGTAACAATCTCACTTAATCAAAGTTAAGTCTCAAATGCTCCTTTGTATTCACTTTCTCTCAAAATAGTGCTAAAAAACAAAGTTATGCTAGCACAATTTCTCCAGAGCTTACTTGCATAAAGATATAGATGATTTTTACAATGATGGGAGACTCCTTTATATAGGCATAGGAGTTGAGAAAAAGGTGGAGGAAAAAGTGGGAGCAACTCAACTAACTTTGACCTAGTCTAACTAGAAGAGAAATTTTAGGGTTACATGCAACTCACATTACATGTAATAACATTTTTTATGTAATACATCCTCTTAGAACTACAAATAAAAAATAAAAAATATTAAATATTTTTCTCAATGCCTTGAACTTGACAATGACATCACGCATTGTGGGAAGATTAATAATTTCCATCATCTTTGATATGGCTTAAATTCTCACTGCATATGCATACACTAATTGTACAACCTTAGAATTTGTTGCCAAAGAATCTAACAAGTTCATTGTATGTGAACCAAATTCTTTAGAATCTACATAAGCATTGATCTTGATTGTATATTCTGAGCTTACCTTTTCAAATACAATAAGATTACCATGTTCATCAGGAACTTGGCATCCCATTTGTTCCAAATCACAAGTAATACCTCTTTCAACTACTTGACAATCTCCAAGGTCTGCATGCAACTTTGTAATCATCTTCCTCAATGTTCCCTCTTTGTAGCCAATAAGTCCTTTAAATCTTAAGATCATTTCACATGATGGAAGAATTTCACAGGAGACCAAGGCATCTATATAAAATTTTATGATTTCATCCCATTTGTTGAGGATTTCTTTCAAATCATTTGCCTCTTGAGTCAAAGAAGAGATCAAGTTTCACTCCATTTCATTCATCTCTTTGGCATGCCTAAGAACTAAAAATGTCTCTGTGATAGCTCAAAATCCCTCAGAGATGATTTCTCCTATCCAAGACTTTTCAGCTTCAATAAACTTTCTTTCCTTGGATGTCCAAGACATAACAAAAATACTTTGAGAAGATTGTTGCCAAATGACCTCGTTTAGGGGAGAAACCTCTTGTTTCAGTTGATTTTTATTCTCCCATAATTCATGATTACTTTTTGATACTTTTGCTAATTTATCTTCAGCATCTTGCAAACAACTTAGATGTGACTATTTTCTGATTTCAACCTTGGTAAACTTGTAATTAGAATGAGTAAGTTCTTCAATAGGTTTGTCCACTAAAGGATCAAGAACTTCAAGAAATTTGGTTTTATCTAAATCAACCAAAATCTTTGAAACAATCTTATCTTTCAAAGATTTGGATTTGGTCTTCTTGATAGGGAGATTATCTAGAAGTACAACCACTTTTCTTCTTTGTTGTTATTCTGCTCAATTGTGCAAGAAAATTGAAACTTTCATCTACGAAAGAAGGTATAGAGGAGACCATCAACATTGATCTAGATTGTATTTCAGTTGAGATTGAGCAAGATTCAATCTACACAACTGAAGGCATAGGAGCATGTTGAGAGGACTCTATCATGAAAATCTCAAAACCTGTCAAAGATGTATCAAGTTGGGAAACTTGATGGGTGAATGCACAAAGTTGGGTCACAATTCTACAGAAGTCAAATTCATAGAATGAGACCTCTTAGAAATGGGTACCCAATTTTAAAAAATGGTTACCTATTTTCAGCTTGGGAACCCGACCCTAAATTTAGAATAGAAGCACCCATTTTTATAAAAATTGGGTACCCATTTTTTAAAAGTTAAAAATGGGTACCTATTTCTTAAAAGGCGATTTTACACGCCACTTTTAGTTTTTCAAAATGGGTACACATTTTTTGAAATTCATTTAATGGGTGCCCGTTTCTTACAACATGAGGTGAGAGTTTTTTTCCTACCTCAGATTTTGGTTTGTGATAGGCTTGGTGAGACCAAGCCTATGCCTTGGCCTCTCAAGATTTGGCTAAGGCATTGAACTGACAAATTCATGCCTTGCCATAATTTTTAGAGGGTTTTCCCAATCAATTTTTTTTATGAAACAAAAACCCATTAGAGCTCTCACTGTCTAATTCCAAAAATATAAATTTTATAGTATTATGATTTTATTTACTATTTTTGTATTATTTTTTAATCAAAAGTGGTACCTAAATGTAAAATAGCAATGTTCACTAAAACTTTAACAATTTTTTTATTTTATATTTTTCTTAAATTAATTTACGTGTCATCAATCTAAATTCAATTCTTTTGAAGTTAAAAAAAAATTTGAAAAAAGTGAAATTTTGCTCAAATTATGGTGTTTGTACATGAGAGGTTTTAAAATTTACTTTTATAGCTAATTAAAAATTAATACTAAAAAAAAAATTCATTAAAAAATTCAAGAAAAATATTCTCATCAATCTTTGGTGTGTTAGGTAAGTGTGTTTAAAAGGATTCACAAAAATTCATTTAGTTGTGTCAAATTATGGTGTCCGTACACGAGCATGGTATGGTCCTGAAATAGACATTTTGAAAAAGTGGTTTTTAAAGATCCATACCAAAAAAAAATATATCATATGGGCATATAAATAAATTATATATTCAAAAAGAAGATTCTAGGCACTGCGATTTTTATTTCTAGAGTTTTTTCATATTTAATCTCTAAATACCAAATTTTTGGCATCAATTGACAAAATATTTAAAAAACAGGAAAAACATTTCCACATTTTGGACAAAAGTGAGACCCAACTTCTTGCACTCATCTTGACCACTTGTAAGAGTTATAAAATCCTCAAACACATTTTCCAAATGGTCATATTGTTCATTTGTGGGAATGAGAGTAGTAACAAAAGAAATAGGAAGAGTCATTGTATTGACTTTTGAGACTGGAGTAGGAAGTGTGAAAATAGTGGAGAATGAATCCACATCATCATCTACGTCATCCAAAAAGGTGCTTCATGTATGGATAGTGCATGAGTTTATGTAGGTCTTGGGGGAGATATTATCATGACTTCCCCTTCTTCATCTGTATCTTCTTTATTTGATTCTGTCTCTAGTTCCTCCTCTGATTCTTCCTCTAATTCTTGAACTAGTTCAGAGATTTGAGATGACTTAGCTCATTTTCCACTCTTTAATTTGAATTTTAGGGAACCCTTAGCATTAGAAGATAATGCACCATCTTTCTCCATAATTTCTAGCTATGACTTTCTACCAGGGGGGGTCAAAGCTTCCACAATTCAAGCCCATATTAAGATTAAATCTTTTAAGGCCTTTATTTTTTCAGCCATTTGTTGGTGTTTACCAAAATGGATTGAAATCTATCCATGATATATGTACCTTCCTTCTTTTTCTACTAAATACGAAAAGGGAACTTCTTATCAAAATTAGCCTGATGAAACTCTAGATCAAGGATGTTGCACTCATTTTCAACTTGGAAATCTGAAGGAATCTCCAACATGTTAAGATCGATTATCTACTACAAGGTTATTCTATAGTAGTCCATCTTCATTATGTCAAGCTCTGTGCTTATATCAATCCAAATTTCCTCTATGTGATTAATATGCATTTAAGCTCTTTTCATTTTAGAAATCATTTCTCGATAATAAAAGTCAAATCTGGCTTTGAACTTATTCAAGGTGATCAAGTGCAACTTTTCTTTCATATTCTTTACTTTGGGCATAGAGTTGATTGAATAGTTGACAATCACCAATGGTTTGGCTGAAGTATTATCGAAACCAAGCCTATGCATAGCATGTTGATCACACTACACATCCATGAGCTATCTGGCTAGCTCGATTTGTTTTGTAGCATAACTAGGTAACTTATACATTTCATCTTTAAAATACCCAACTCTTTAGTATCTAAAAGTTGGAAATTGAATGAGAATACAACCGTATTGATTCACCTTTCCCATGCTACATCATATGCCATGTTGATGGATAACTATCTATCGAATAAGCACTAGAAATGCCCAAAGAAGCCTTCTTGGACCCTTTTGTAATGAAACTTACAATTTTCCAGAGTGATTTGGTCATAGTAATCCCAAATAGAAATATGAAGACAATCTCCTTTGGTTGAGGGACCAGAGAAAGATCACATGGTAGTGACAATGTAGATGAGGTAAGAGCTCATGTAAAAGGGCACTAAGGTTCCTATATTGAGTAATTGTTGGAGAAGTGTAGTGCTAATCAACTCTCCCCAAAAGATGTGCTCTCTACTTTCCATGATTTGGAAGATAAACTTGTATGTCAATGGATCAAAATCAGTAGAATCTTTAAGACCACAAACTCTACTAAGCAAAATGATGAGATCTTTATATTCTTGGTTGAAATTAGACCGATGAATGGTCTTTAGCCATCTTGAGAACTTTTTCCTTTTATTGTCCAACCAGTATTTGTTGACATATTTCTAATAATCGACTTTCTTTTCATTCCAACATGCCAAAGATGATTCTTTGGTTAAATCTACACATTCTTCTTTATGTGGTACTTTGAAGATCTATTTAATGAGCTCTAGATCAAGGTTAATGACAACCTTGTCATCAACATCCTTGATAGTCTTTAATTTTGGACTAAAGCATCTTGCACACCCAATGAAAAAATTAGGTTCTATGGCTACCATAGGAAATGCAAACACCAAGTTAATGTGACTTCTTTTGATGTGCTTCATCTCGTGCCCAACATGAGTTTCAACTGTCTATAGAAAATCAGCCACGTCCACATGAACGATCATTATGTCCATTACATTATCAAGAAAATATGCAATTGATGATGGACTTGCATGAGCCAACTATTTTTCGTATTGATACTTCATCTTTCCTTTGAATTTTGATGATGAGGGCATCTCTTGCATTTGTATTACAACACAAAAATCTCAAAACATAAACAGATCATCAGAAGGAATCACCATACAAGTTGTTCATGATCAACAACAAAGATTGAAAAATGGATTGGAGACTTTGTAGATTCAATGAAATGATTTCAAAAAGAAACCATATGCATATGCAGTGAATGAAGATGGAAAATGAATGGAAAAAAAATGCAAAATGGAGTGTTATGAAGGTGGAAAATGAAAGATGGAATGAAATGAAATGGAATAAAAATGTGTGAAGGTGGAATGCATGAGAATGCATGCAAATGGAGATTTTTGATTTTCAAATGTGACTTAAGGACTTCAAGACATTATTGCATAAAAAATGAGTACATGTGAGTGCAAAAAGCAATGGGAGATGGATAGTGAGATGAGATGCAAATGCAGATGGAGGATGCACTTTAAATGTAAGTGTAGATGGAGGATGAGGTATGAAGCATGGAAATATGTGAAAATATGTATTTTCTCATAAAGACACCAATGCATATGGAGAGATGGAAATAGAAAATGTAAGAGGGATAATGAACTTTATAGTAATCTTTGGTGAAAGGGTGAAGTCAAAGTAAATGGAAGATGAAAATGACATCTTTTTGACTTTTCAAAAAGTGACATGAAGTCAAACTTGGGGTTTTGAGATGCTATTACATGTAAGGCTTTTTGTGTAATCATTCCATGTGAGTGGATGCAAAAAGTGAGATGAGTGAAAATGGAGGTGGCAAATGGGATTACATGAATGTGCATATAATGAATAAGATGGAAAATGTGTAATCACATTTGTCAAATGAGATGTGAAATGTGACAATGATTTTTGCATGAAGTGAAACAACAAGAAGTTCTTGGGAAAGAATTTGTAACTTCTCCAAAGTGGACAAAACCAAAAAGAAAGCACAAAGCAAAAAAACTCAAAAGAAAAATGTACCTTTGGAAAGTAACTCAAAGATGTCAATATGCAAAGCACTTCAACACATAATTTCGAATTTGTAGTTTGGGAAAAAACTAAAAACATGAAAATGAATAATTTCTTCATTTTTAATGGAAAGCTATACTTTCCAAGGTATCAATTTCAACAAGTGGTAATCATCAAGCAATAATGTGCATAAAATAAGCAAGATAAGCACAAATTAAATAGAAAGAAAGGATAAGTCCACTTACATGAAGATTAAGTGCCAAAAATGGTGGCAAAAGATGCTCCAATGTTGAAAATTTCTTCAAAAACACTTGGAATATTTCAAACCTTACAAATTCAAATGGGAGAAGACAGAAAACATGGCATTTTAGGTGGAAGATGCCAAAATGTGCTCTATTCTTGCTCCAAAATCCAACATTTTTGGGTTGCATTTGCTATGAGACGTTTTTGGTAAAAAAATTCTCCAAATTATGAGATCAAAACATTTTGGTTGTTAAACACCAAAACATGTACCAAAATGCATTGCAAAGACCAAAATATGCTAAATTGATTCCTTCTTGAGCAAAAACATGAGCCAAAAATGGATTTACTTGGAGTTTTCACCAAAAACATACCCTTGGATAAAGCTTAGAAAAATGTCTTTAAGCAAGATGAATCCATTTTTTATGTTAGGAAATCTAGTGATGAGCAAAAATGACCCTATTGGAGAAGATTTAATGAAAAACCATCAAGTAAATCTCTCATAATCTCCAAAATCAGGTTTCTTGGGAGCAAATGCACAAAAAATGTTAAAAATCAAACCTTTTAGGAGGCATGAAATGTTTTAAAATATGATTTTTCTTAAAATTGCACCTTGTAGGATGGAATGCATATTTAGAAATCTCCCCATAAGGCAAATCACACTTTTTGGGAGGCATGACATGTTTTAAGTGAAAGCTCATATTTTTGATGTAATGACACATTTCAATTGAAAGCTCATATTTTTGGTGTAATGACACCAAAAAAGTCCACTTTTGATAGTCTCATATTTCTAAGTTGAGCTTTATATGCACTAACATGTAAAATTTCCACTTGTGACAACTTAAAGTGGTTAAATAAACATATATCAATTTAATTTCATTAAAATGTTACTTAAATGAGACATAAACCACATTTATATATCATATTAAAAATATAACATATAAATATCATTTAAAAAGTAACATAAAAATGAGTATTTGATTTGAATGTCAAAAATTAAATTGAAAATATATAGTTAATATATTCACTTTAAGTGAAAAATCAAAAAGTAACTCAACTTAAAATTATAACATAAAGTGCACTATAGATAATTTAAGTGAAAATTTAAATGATAATGTAAATTAAAAATATAACATAAAGTGAATTTAAGTTATATATTTCAAAAAGTGAATGTCAAATTAAAAATATAACATGATATTTTTAATTTGTGCTATTGCATCAAAAAGGTCCACTTTTGAGGCACTAAAATGACCATATCTCTTGACTGACAACTCCGATTGAGCTCTAGGTTAGATCGAATCAAAGGGGAAAATGAAAGCCATGACATGAGAAAAAATAAAGGACTAATAGCTAACAATCAAAAACTCAAAAGAAAAGAAAATGATGATGGAGGCCTAAAAAATTAAGTAAAGGCTCGATAGAAAGAAAAATGAAAAAGACTTGATGAAAGCCTTCAGCGAAACAATTTGATATATGAATTGAAGTTAATTGATCGGTCAACATTAAGCAATTGAATATCAAATTCAACTTAGAGAGACACAAAACTAGCTTGAAAATGTTTCATGTTGTTACCAACATTTTGTGGTGAGAAAATGCAAGACAACATGAGCCATGTCATCTTCCCATCTGTCCTTCTCCTCAGCCCATGCATTTAACTTTTCTTCTAGGCCAGCTACCATTTATTTAGCCTTCACCTTTGTCTCAAATAAGAAAGCTATGTATCTGACTTCACAAGAAACTACTGATTCAAGCCACTCTTGAAAAAATTTAGAAACTAACCTATCCCTTTTCACCTGGTTAATGAATTGTTGATTTTCTTGGGAGGTTATATCAATCATGGAAATAGCTTAAGGCTGGCATTCAAATTTTGCATTTTGTAGATTAATAATGTATTCTATTAGCATGCGAATGAACTATTTTAGTTCTTTCTTTTCCTTCTAGTCTTTCCATATATGATTAGTGACCCTTGCATGTCCAACATTGAGGATTTTCATATCTATGGCTCTAGAGGCTAGCTTGATAACTCTTTTCTCCATCATATAGTCTTGAGGAGTGATGTCCTCAAGAGTTTTTCCTTTAGATGGCTTGAATACATTAGCTACCTAATCCCCTATTTGTTCACCAACACTGAGCATAGCCTATATTATAGGCTTTTTAATTTTGGTCAATTTTTTCAAACATTTCCCAACCATGCCTTCAAATGAAATTATTAGAGGCACCAAGCTCCTTTTCTTTCTTACCAACATATTAAACTAAATTGGTGCTAAAGAGGTACCTTTGGATGGAGGTGTTTGTAAGGAGGGGGAAAGGTAATTGGTGATTATGATCCAAAGACATTAGTATCACCTTCTATTGGCTGAGAATTATGATCCATTACTTCTTGTGTTCTTCTTTCAAGAGGTTCAGTCTTGGCTTCTATCTAAATTATACCTATACCAGTACCCTTCTTGATAGATATTTGAGTTTTATTCTTGGTATGAGAACGAGCCCACCTTATTGGTTTGGTGTGTTGAACTAAACTTTGAGCCTTGGATTGAACTTTAACATTAGGGATCAAAATACATGTAGAGGACTACAAATCATCTTCTTTAGGTGAATCCCAATCTATTTCTAAGAGAGGAAATGCTTCAACTTGTGTTAAATCAAATGGATCAATGAATTTTTTGACTCAGTTTTCCCATACTCTTTTTACATTCATCTGTAACTTGAATTTTTTAATCTGCTTTAGGGTCACCCTAGACTACCACCTCTTCTTGACTTCAAAATCATCATCATAGTTAGCCTAGAAGTCTTCTAACTAAGGGACATGTGAGAAATTTGGTCATAATTCAATAAGGGGATAGACAAAGCCTTTATCATCAAAATTAAGGTGAATAGTATAATCCTTTAAGTTCATCAAACTTAGTTCATGTTTGAGAGCTAAGACATCTTGAGTGTTTTTGTATCTGTAGTGGCCAAGCTCTATAGGGAATGTAGAACCAAAACCTCTCTTAGCCCTCTAGTTTCCATCTACTTTGGCTACCTACCTACAGGCCTCTATCAAAACATGTTTGTCTAGGAATACCTTGACATTTTTAGTGGTCTTCCTTCATACCCACCAATTTAGATGTAGGTGAACTTAGTGAACTAGGTGAAGAAATTGCTAAAGATTGATACAAATTGTCTTGCCTCTTCTATTAACCTCCTATGTTCTTTCACTTGCAAATCAAAGACTTTCTTAGAAAAAAAATGTATCTTGCACTCTCTTGAATTCATCTCCATTCTTTTCTTTTTTCAAATAGGGGAAATATTCATAAATAGTCATATTATTTACCCAATTAGTGTGTGGAAGCCCAATCCATTCTTTATAGTTTGCTAGAACATAAAATAGGTATGAAGTTATATAAAAACCAAACACTCGAGATGCTTGATAAAGTTGTTCATGTAGCCTATTAGCTATAATTTCTTCCAATCAATGTGCTTGTTCTTATCACTTAGAATGGTTTGAATGAAGAAATACATCTAGTTTTCCCAATAAAAGGCATGTTGATTCCATTTAATCATGTTCAGGAGTGTAATCACATCTTTGATAATAGGGATTGTAGAACAAGAATTAGTATGCAAAGAACATTTACAAATAAAGTAAACATTCACAAACCAAAAACTAAATTCACATATATGCTTAGACAAAGAAAGAAAACAAGAAGTGCAAACCTCACAAGAAAAAGCACTCCATGCTTTCTTGATTCTGTAGATGTGTCCTTTTGCTATGGATGTATGCTCAAGATGCTCAAAAGCTGCTTCAATGGAGATGGGTAATGGAAAATTGGTAGCTTTGTGAGCTCTCAATTTGGCATTATAAGGGTATGGTTGATGACTTTGGTTCTCAAAATAGCATGGTAACTTTAGCTCAAAGATTGTTGATGAAATGGCTTGGGATGGGATTCAATTTATAGGCTAAGGGGTAGAGGGATGGAGGGCTTAGATGCAAGGATGGATGAAGGCTTAAGGAGGGCTAGGATGCACTCAAAGGAGAGAACATGGATTGTGCTTGTTTAGCACCAATGGGAAGGTGACACTTGTCACAAAGAGGATGAGTGTGAGAGGGTAGGGTAAAGGGTTGGTTAAAGGAATGAATAGTGGGGTTGATTATGTAAGAGGGATGTAAGAGGAATGAGTGTGGAAGAGGGAAGAGTGTGTAAGATGGATGTAAGAGTCATGAGTGGGCTTGTAAGAGTCTTTTATGTTTTGTAAGAGCACTCATGACTTAGTGGTTGGGTTTTTTGAGGGGAGACTTTTGGTTTGGATTAGGAAAGTCTTAAACTTGTTTAAGGAATGTGACAACATTAGGGGGTGGATTAGGCTTGGGTTTAGGATTAGATTAGGGATGTGAGAGATGTGCAAGTGGATGGAATTAATGAGGGTGGGTGAGTTAGTGGCTAAGCTTGGTTAGTATGGGTGGATGGGGTGGATTAGGCTAAATGGAGGATTAGAGATAGGTTAGGGGTTTTTGAATTTGAGGATTTCATTTATCAAATAGATTTATTTAATAAATGGGGATTTTTGGAATTAGATAGGAGAAAAGGATTTAATTGATAAATAATAGATTATTTGATTTATCAATTAGGACTATAGATAATTAATTAAATTAATCAACTAGGGGATGACAAAGGATTAATTAAATAGAAATTTAATTAATAATGCCTTTTTAGATAACTAAATAGGATTACTAAAATAGTGTAATCAAATTTAGGTGTCTACATTTTTCCCCTCTTTGACATAGTGTTAAGACAACGCTATTTCAAAAAAGTTTGAATGAAGACGACACGAGGAAGATGTTTTAGCAACGAGCTTGCCCTAGTCTCAGATAAGAAGAGGAGAGACTAGACTTAGATGATGCCCCCTCAAGAAGGCGGCGGGGAGAGAAATGAGGCTCGACGACTTCTTGAAAAGTACAAGAAATTGAGATGAGCTAAGACACAGGTTGGCAAAGAGAAGGGGCTGAATTAGCTCAAACTCTCACTACGGGAGAATGATAAAGGGAAATCAGAGGCACAAAAGTAAAGCAAGCTTTAAGACTTTCCAGGATTGGGGGGGGGGGGGGGATGGAGGAGCGGAGTGCTCTAAAAGGAATCCATAGTAGGGATATGGATGATGGGATGGCAAAAGCTAATGCAACAGGATTTCAAAGAGTTAGATTGGCGAAAGATGGGTTTCGGAGATCCCTAGGACTATGATTTTGGATCTCAAAAGATGAGGCTTGGTGGATTGATTTGATTGGTGGATCCCTAAGACTAGGATTGTGGATCCCTAAAGCTAAGCGTGAGGAGTGATTCAAAGAGATACTGATGCATAAGCTGGGGTAGGAGCGACAGATGTAGGATATGGATGGGGGATAATGGAGATGAAGGGAATCCATTGAAGCTTTTTGAGCGGGGGGATACTTCAAAGAGAAGTACCACCATGTAGTTGAGCACTAGATTTGCTATAGGACTATTGGTTAATTGCCAAGGTTACCAAGAACATCAAGGCTTTTTCACCAACCATCCAAAGGACTGACGAATTGACTCAAAACAAACACACAAGGATTGCCCCAGTATCACACATGAATCCCAGAGGAAGCAGCATGGAAATGACACTAGGTAACCCACAAGCAGAAAAAGAAAACAAGAAAAAGACCTAATCAAGACCTTACATTCTAATTGCCCCATTCGCAGCATACCATGATATGGAAGATCGTGGCAACCTTGAGGAGGGAACAAGGAGATTTCTTGGAAAAGATATTTCAAGACCCAAAAGGGGAGATCCCAAATCAAAAGAAAGTGAAAATCCAAAAGAGAACTGTTTGCCAACGAGATGGGTAGGACGAGGTACTAACGAACCAAGATCAGACATGAGGAAAGCTATATCCTGCAAGAATCTATCAAAGAGCACCTAAGTTGATGGATCTGGATGAGTGATGCGTCTGGCAAGCTGAACTAAGAAGGATAGCACTTTGGTGATAGGAGATCTAGCTAAAGGATGCATTCGAATATCTAACCAAGGTGTGCGATGTGTGCAAGATGTTGACCAAGGACGAACTAACACAAAATCTGGATAGATACAATGATACTAAGCTAAAGAGGATGTACAAGCTGACAGACCAAGATATGTTACAAATGTACAAGTTTGTTCATGTTTTGGTTTTTTTGTGAGATGGAAATGTTTGTGAAGGATGGGATGTCTATAATAGTTGATAGGTGGATAGGTAGATGGTTTGTGAAAATCTTAAGGAAAATGGGATTCTGTGTGTGCATGTGATAGGATACAGGCTAGGATACAAGATTATTTACAAGCTGGAATATGGTACAATATTTGGACAAGATTCGGATATATAAAAGGTATGGTACAAGATTTACAAGGTATAATACAAGCTTTGGTACAAGATTTACAAGCTGTACAGGAGGTATTGACAAGCTCCATCAAATTTTGGATATTTGATTGGAACACCAAGGGAACAAGCAGGTGTTTTATGGGATGGTGGGTGGATGGATGAGGGATAGGATAGTGATAGATAATGGATTAGTCTTTAGCACACAAGGCGCCTGAATTACCAGGTTTTCACCAAGGTACCTATCCAAGGTGCTTGAATTTCCAAGTTTTCACCATTGGACGCTTATTTCTCTTTACTATTTTTTTTTTGTATTTTTCAAAAGCTAGGTATACCAAGGATCTTCAAGCATAGAACTTCTTGAGATGAATGATGTTAGTGGGATCATTCAAGAGTTGTCCTTTTGGTGTAGATAATTGATAGGCTCCAAAGCCAAAGGAGGCAGTAACCACATAGGGACCAAGCCATGTAGGTTCAAACTTTCCTTTCTTTTCTCGATCTGCTTGGACTTTCATATTTTCTTTGAGGACCATGTCACCTGGCTGAAAGTGTCGTGGGAGCACCTTCTTGTTGAAATTACTTTTGAGATGAGTTTGATAGACTGTGAGATGGTCATAGGCTTGTTGTCTCTTCTCATCTAAGAGATCTAGCTGGGTGAGTTGAGCTACTCTATATTCTTCATCTGAGATTTGCCCTCGCAAAGATATGCGTAGTGAGGGAAGTTCAACTTCTATAGGTAATACCGCTTTGGCACCATAGACTAGGGAGTATGGAGTTGTGCCTGTGGATGTACGGAAGGAAGTTCGATAGGCCCATAGAGCCGGATTTATTTGAAGGTGCCAATCACGGTCGGAATCATTGACAACTTTCTTTAGGATTTTGAGGAGGGTTTTATTAGTTGCCTCTTCCTGGCCGTTACCTTGTGGGAAATATGGGCTAGAAAAGTGGTGATGGATGCGGAGGGAAGTGCATAATTCGTCCATGTTGAGATTTTCAAAGTTACCTCCGTGGTTAGTGAAGATGGTGGATGGGATGCCGAAGCGACAAACAATGTGGTACAAGATGAACTTGGAGACTTGAACTCCTGTAGCTGAGACTAGGGGGACTGCTTCCACCCACTTAGTGAAATAGTCTGTAGCTGTTATTATCCATTTATGTCCATCAGATGAGAGAGCGGTGATAGTTCCAACTAGATCAAGGCCCCAACAAGTGAAAGGCCAAGGTGGTGCAATAGGCTGTAGATCTTGTGCTGGAGCGTGCACAAGATTTGCATGCTGCTGACATGGGAGACACTTTCTGACAAAGTCACAAGAGTCTTCTTCAATGGTAGGCTAATAGTAGCCTGCTCTAAGGATTTTTCATGCTAGGACAATACCACTCGTGTGGGCACCGCAAAGTCCAGAATGTACTTCTTTTAATGCCATCGCGGCCTCATTTTCATCTAAACATCGAGAGAGAGTATCGTGATAACCCCGACGATATAGGGTATTGGCTATGATAACATAGCGGGATGATTTTCGGATGAGGTTCTGGCGTTGGGTACGTGTGAGGTGAGGGGATATGATACCATCGTTAAGGTAAGCATGAATTTCATGGGGATTGGGGACCAACCAAGATACAAACACGGTTTGAATCCTCATTCACATAGGCAGGTGTGAGGAGCTGCTCAACTAAAAACTCATACTGTGTAGCTTCTTGGGGAATTTCCAAGAGTGAGCCGATAGTGGCCATGGCATCTGTTGCCTTGTTCTGCATTCGAGGCACTTGTGTAAACTGAAGCTTTGTAAAATGCTGGGTCAGCTGATCAACTAGCTCTTTGTAGGGTAATAGCTTTTCATCTTTGGTTTGATATTCATTTAAGACTTGTTTGATGATGAGCTGGGAATCACCAAAGACTTGTAACTCAGTGATATTCGATTCTGCAGCTATCTTTAATCTTGCTACAAGAGCTTCATATTCTGCTATATTGTTGGTGCTGGGGAATTATAGCTTGAAGGCTTTTGGAATGTAATCTCCTTGAGGTGTAACTAATAATATTCCTGCCCCTGATCCATGAGAGGTGTATGAGCCATCAAAATAAAGCTTCCATGGGGGCTGTTCTTAAATTAGGCAGATATGCTCGTCTGAGAATTCTATGAGCAAAGGATATGCATCTACTAGAGGTGCATTAGCTAGGTGATCTGCTATAGCTTGCCCTTTGATTGCCTTTCTGTCCACATGCTAGATGTCAAACTCACTCAGTAGCATAACCCATTTTGCTATCCGACCTGTGAGTGCTGTTCTAGAGAGCATATACTTTAGAGGATCAATCTTAGAGACTAGTTGGATGGTATGACTTAGCATGTAGTGGCGAAGCTTTTGAGTTGAGAAAACAACTGCCAAACAAGCTTTTTCCATAGGAGTGTAATTGAGTTCATAACCAACTAGGGTTCTACTGAGATAGTAGATGGCTCTCTCTCTACTATAATCATCATGTTGTGCTAGAAGTTCCCCTAGAGTAGTAGGTGTTGCTGATATATACAAGATCAAGGGATGACCAGGAACTGGTGGAACCAAGATAGGGGGATTGGTGAGATACTGCTTGAGCTGATCAAAGTTGCGCTGACATAAAAGATCCCACTTGAAGTTCTCATTCTTCTTTAGCAAGTGTGAAAATGGTGTACACTTATCTGCAAGTTGGGAGATGAAGCGCCAGATAGATTGAAGTTTTTCCTAAAGAGAGCGAAGCTGTCATAGTGTTTGGGGAGGAGGCATGTCTAAGATAGCCTTGACCTTTTTCGGGTCAATCTCTATTCCTCATTTAGAAACTATGAAGCCTAGAAGCTTGCCAGATGTGACCCCAAAGACACACTTCTTGGGATTTAGCATGAGATGATATTGGGCCAACCTATCAAAGACTTTTTCTAGGTCAACAAGATGATCCATGAAGGTGTGAGATTTGACTAGGATATCGTCCACATAATCTTCCAAAATGCTATGGATAAGATCATGGAAAATGGTTGTCATAGCTCTTTGATAGGTAGCCCCAGCATTCTTTAGGCCAAAAGGCATCATGGTGTAGCAAAAGGTTCCCCAAGGGGTAGTGAATGCCGTCTTATGCTGGTCCTTTTCTGCAATCTTGATCTAATTATACCCAAAAAATCCATCCATAAGGGACAGAATTTCATGTCCAGCTGTAAGATCTACAATCATATCTATGTTGGGCAAGGGAAAATCATCCTTTGGACAAGCTTTGTTAAGATCTCTAAAATCAGTGTAGATTCTGATGTCACCGAAAGCCTTAGTGACAAGGACCATGTTGGAGATCCATTCTGAGTAGTCAATAGGTCAGATAACCTTAGCAGCTAACATTCTTTCTAGTTTAGCTTTGACTAGTAATGCCACCTTGGGGTGCATTTTTCTAAGCTTTTGTCTGATGGGCTTGATCTTTGGATCGACTGCAAGATGATGAACTAAAAGCTTTGGATCAAGTCTTGGCATGTCCTGATATGACCATGCAAATCGGCCAATGTTCTCTCGTAAAACCTCAAAGAGGAGGTCGGCTTGGTCTTATGATAGGGATGTAGCAATGTGAACAATTCTAGGGATCTCTGAAGAACCAATGTTGACTTCTCTAGTATCCTCTATTAGAATAGAAGACACCTCTGGTCGATTATCTTGAGGAGCCAATACTAAATCCTCATGTTCTGCTTGTGGCTCTGGATTTTCTTGCTAAGAGGTTCTCCTCGCTGCCTTAGCTAGTCCCAGATTTACCTTAGTTCCAGTTTTGGGTGTATCGAAACTAGGTTGGGGATTTTCTCCAAAATACCCGTTGGGATCTAGCTTGTAGATGTAGGTAGAATCTGGCTTTGTCTTCTTATGAGGAGTTTTAGCTCCCATGAATCTTAGAAGCACTTCCTTTGATGTGAACTCATCAATATGTATGACACTTGGTTGGTCCCAATCTATGAGTTGTGGATGAGCAAGTGGTAGGTCAATGAGATGGATGGATAGTTCTCGGAGAACAGAGTCTCCTAGGAAGATTTGGTCTGGGATATCGTCGTAGACTCTCTTTTCAACTTCCTCAGGAATGTCTTCGATTTCGACAAGGTCGCGGTGGATGTTCGAAAAAGCGTGACCATTCTCGTTGGTGCCCCCAGTTGTGGGTATGCCAAAGCCAAGACCTGACTTTATTTCCCAATTATGTGCTTCGATGGGACATTGCATGCCCCTTTCTTTTGGTCCTAGTCCACCTCCTTGATAGTTCCATTTTTCAGTGATGAGCTTATGTTGTTGGGGATACTTCTGGCTGAAGTGATCAAGGCATGCTTGATTTCTTGGAGGTGCATCCTTATGTAGCCAATTGTTGATATCTGGAGTGAGCTACTCATGAAGAGGGGTTTTTGAGGACACAAAGGTGGTTGGGCCAAACTGTTTGTATCGAGGAGGTGGAATCTCCTTAGCTTTGTGATATGTTGGCCGTCCATGGGTATGTGGATCAAGTGGGATTGCTCCGACAGCAAATGCATCTGATAGACTATATTCTCCACAACCTTTGTTGTTGATCTTTACAGTAGATAGGGTGGAGGCAAGGATGGTTTCTGCGTCATTACAAGTGTGGGATGAGCTGGCAATGGCTGTGCCGATGTCTATTCTAGGGCAATGGTTTGTATATGAAGCTTCAACTGCATTGCAGTAAGCAAAGGGTTCTGGATCGGCATGGATGGTTACCTCAGTGCCCTGATGCAAAAATTTGATGCACTGATGGTAGGTGGATGGAACGGCCTTCATAGCATGAATCCAGGGGCGACCAAGAAGGATGTTAAATGGCAGGTTTAGATCAACAACATAGCAAATTATCTCTTGAATGACTGGCCCAACCTTGATTGGTAGCAAAATAGTCCCTTCTGTGGTCCTTTCCAAGTTGTCATAAGCTTTGATGGTGATAACCTCACTGATCATATCTGCCTTAGTATACCCAGCTTGTTTTATGAATTTTAGGGTGCAAATGTTCAAGGCTGATCCATTATCTATCATTACTCTTTTCATGACAAAATTGGATACCATGATGGCTATGCGAAGCGGAAGGGTGTGATCTGGCTCAACCCTGGGTATGTCTGTGGGTTTGAAAGATAGGGCACATGAGGATGAAAGGTGTCCAACAAGATTATGAAAATCAGTAGCATTGATATCAGAAGGGACACAGGATTCTATGAGAGCACTGTCAAGGATGTCTTTGTACACAGGACTAGTGCGGAGAAGGTCTAAAATGGATATTTGGGCTGGCATGTTCCCAAGGTGTTCCAAGATATTGTACCGGCTTTTTGATGGAGCTGATGGTGTTGATGAAACTGGTGGGCCTGCGATGTTAAATCGCGCTCTTCGAGTGGTGACCGCACACTCATTGTCTGGTCCTCAGATATTGATAACATTGACAGAAGGCTCTTTCTCAGATATACAACCTATAAGGCTACCATAGTCTATATAGGATGAAGTTTGGTCATTGTTCTTCCCATGCTGTTGGTTTGGCTGGCGGTTGTTGGTGTTGTTTTGGATAGGTGCTTTTCCAGGATTTTGGTTGTTGTATGGAGGAAAAGCATTTTGATAAATCTGTAAGCCTGCATTGGGAGAGGTTTGGGCACCAACAGTGATTTCCTTCCGATCAATGAGGTCTTGCACATAGTCTTTCAGTTTCATGCATCTGAGGGTGGTGTGACCATTTACCCTATGGAACTTGCAATACTCATTGTCCTTGTACCATGCAGCTTTGGATTGGCTTGGATCAATTTGCTGGGTAGGAGGAAATTTGATGAGGTTTTCCTTAGCCAATTTCTCAAAAATAAAATCCAATGGCTCACCAAGGGGTGTATAGTTTCTAGGTGCAGGTTGGAATCTGAGCTTTTGCCCTGCAGCTACATTGATGGCATTAGCTTGATTGTTAGACCCTTGAAAGTTGGGTCTTGTATTGTGGTTTTGATAGCTTTGGTTATTTCGTTGTTGGTAATTGATAGCTTTTTGGTTGTTTTTTTGATATGGTGGGTTAGACTGGTTTTGAGAAGGACCAACAATATTCACATGTTTGGTGTCAGTAACTCCATCTGTTGCAACATGCTTGTTTTAGTTCCAATACCTAGACTTGTCATTGGAATGTGATTGATTTTGGTTGGCCTCTTTGTAAATATTTACCACACCATCTTTGATGAGTCCTTGCTCAAGGATCATTCCTTTCTCTTTTATATCCTTATAGGTCTGCAAACAGTTCATGGTCATGTGGTGGGCCAAGCTAGGATGTGCATTATCAATAAACATTTTCACCACATGGCGTTCTGGCAAGGTGCAGGATATGCGGGTGGTAAGGGTTTTCCATCTTTGCAGGTATTCGGCAAGGCTTTCTCCACCTTTTTTCTTGGTGTGGACAAGATCAACTATTGATAGCTCTGTTTCAACAAGATGGGCATATTGGGCTACAAATGCCTCAGATAATTCAGCAAAGTTTTTAATTGTGCCATAGGGGATTCTATAAAACCATTCAAGAGCTGGTCTAGCCAAGCTTTTGGGAAAAAGGCGCAAGAGGAAGACATCATTGTATGCCACGTCTTGGCAATGCATGTAAAATTCTTTGATATGTGTGACAGGGTCTCCTTTTCCTCTAAATTTGTCAAATTTAGGTACCTCAAAGTGTTTGGGAAATGGTGTCATGGTAATGGCTCTGTCAAATGGGTAAGGACACACATTCTCAAACTTGAATGTCTTTGGATCATTCCCTTCTTGGATGGCTTTCAGAGTTGTCTTCATTTGCTCCCACTCTGAATTGATAGGTGATGGTTGGGGTGCCTCCAATGTAGGAGTGCCTTGAGATAGGTATGTGCTGGATGGGGCCACTGAATATGGATGGCTGTGAGGGATTTGCTGATAGGGATTGTACATTGTTTGGGCAGCTACATGCTGGATGACAGGTTGTTGAGGGGGAGGTGGCGCATATTGCTGCATGTGCTGCGAGGCTTGTTGTTGATATGGGATTTGAGGTTGGGATTGAGGAACATAAGCTGGCTGTGGGATAAATGGATTGCTTTGTGGAGGTAAGGTATAAGATGGTTGTGAGGATTGGGGAAAGGATTGGAGGGCTTGTGGGGTTTGACCAATATATATGGGTTGTGCCCCCATTTGGGATGGTATCTGCAAATAATTGGTGGTTGGCTGGGGTGGTGGATTACCTCCTAGAAGTGGCATTGAAAAGTAGTTGGTAATTAGAGGTAATGGATTAGTTGGTGGTGGAGGTGGTGGGAATTGAAAGCTTGGGAATGGAACTGATGGGGTTTGATAGCTTTGTGGCTGGATTTGGAAGCTTGGTAGAGTGGTGGTGAGATCTGGGGTCACTTGGGAGCTTGGTAGAAGATTGGCAGTAGCTTGTGGGTTTTGATAGCTTTGTGGAGTGAAGGTAGTAGCTTGTGGATTTGTGGCTGGTGGTATTGAGCTCCCAAGACTTAATGGAAATGATGGGATTGTACTTTGGGCTGTGGTGAACAAGCTGGGGGCGATGAAAGGTTGATTACTTGGCCCCATGGGTGGCATCCCTATTGTATATTGCTGAGGTTGGCCAAAGATGCTAGCACTAATTTGGGAGATGGGTGGATTTGGAAGGCTGGGTTGGGGAGCAGCAGCAATAGTGAAGGGGGTGAACGGTGAGGTGTTTTGAGTAAAGGGGGTTTGGAGCGGAGAGGTATGAACCAAGGATGGAGTGGTGGCGACTGGGTTGGCTTGCGGCATGGAGATTTCAACTTGGGTGGATGATGGTATGTTTGGGTCTGTTGGGTCATATGGATTGGCTGGAGGCTCTTCTTTTGGAATATATTGAGGATAATTTGGATCATAAGAGCCTATGGGTGGTGGCAGCTGCCCAAACAATGGGTGAGATGGATCTGATAGTGGAGGGGGTCTTCCAAAGTCAAAGGTTCCTACATTGTCCCTTCGAAAATTAGCCATGATTGTCTCTTTGTTTTTGTCTATAATGGTGTTTACAAATACTGCATTTCCTAGTTGGTTCATGAAAGCTTCAATTTCAGTAGGTGATGGCATAGCTTGCTCTGGGCTGAAGGATGGCTGAGTGCTCAAGGGGGGTGAGGCTATTCGATCCAAACGATAGGGCTCCATTGTTTCTTTCTTCTTGGCTAAGCGAGTGACGGGTGGCATGAAAAATGTTCCTAGGGATGAGATGCAATAATGCTGATGGATGCAAAAGGGGGAAGGCTTTTCTATGCAAATGATTTCCTCGGTTGAGGCAAAGCTATATGAAAAAACCTAAGGAGGATTGGGTTGGGGATTCTAACTTCAAAGATATGTTGCCAAAGTGCAAAAGGTCTGCTTTCCTATGTGCAAGCTTGGTGGTGATTGTGTCAACTTAAGGATAGACTGATGATCCTTTAGGAAGAACACAAGATTGACCACTTGTGGATCCCAATCTTTAGCTCAAGGTGATGAGGGATAACAAGTGACAAAGCTAGATTACCTTAGACAAAGCTCTGTCAAAGGGATAACCTTGGTGAGATTGGTGGATTTGGAAGATTTTAGGAATGGCAGACTTTTAGCAATTTGACAACAATTTTGAAAGCTTAGATGTGCAAATTTTCGATTACTAGCTAGATGGTATGATTCTAAATGAGATGGATGAGCTAATAATGCTTAAGGGGATAACCTAAGATGGCTGGCTTTTCTACAAAGATGACTCTAAAGAGAAGCTTATCCAAGAAGATGTGGAGAAACAAGGGTGTCTAATCATAGAAATCATGCCTAGTTGGTAAGGCATAAGCAGGATTAACTCCTGGATGTTGGCTAAATTTGATGGTACACTCTAACAAGGCCTCTTGAAGTGCTTCGTCGATAACTTTGTCCTCTGCTTTGTGGAGTTTGGCAATTCGTGGGCTTGGTGTTATTTCTTTTCTCTTGGCTGAAAGTTCTTGGTATGCTAGAGATGGCTTGAGTTTGACCTTGTAAAACTTTTGTTTGGGTTTGGGTTGTTCCGACATAAATTCCTGAATTTGCTTGGCTTTGGGAAAAATCTCATTTGTTTTGCTTCAACTTGTTCAACTTCCAAAATAGGCAGTGACTACGCTAAGTGTGCCCTAAGCTAGGATTGACCAAGTTTGGCAAACATTCATTCAACAAGTAAAATAAAAACAAGCAATAGATAGGAACACCCAGATAGACGTTTATGGTTCTCAGAATGTGATACTTGTGCCAAGGAATGTGTATATTCTACAAATGTTTCAATCAGTCACTCCAAACACATTAACATCCTAGATGGTTTTCTACAAGGCTAACAATTAGTTTAGCTAGGGAGTCCTCGATATATGCAAGGTACGTGAGGCCCAAATCCGTAGATGAGACCAAAAGGATGTCACATAGCCGAGAGGAGTGGTAACCCACTTCTCCTCTTTCACTTCTAAAGGGTATAAAGTTCCTTGAGGCTTAGCCCGAATGAAAAAATCTTGATCCCAAGAGAGGTGTCTTTCAATTCACCTCCCGATTCTTATACTCTGTCGAAATGCTGGAGTTGAGGTCGTCCAAGGGGTGATGAAATCCCCAAGTAGGCCTCCTAAAAAGAAACAAGGTTTTGGATCCTAATCTTATGCACCCAAGATGGCCTCAAAAGACGACAAGGGGAGAGAAGACTTGGATGACCTTGGGCTAAAAAACACGCTTGTTCTTTTACCAACTGACTCTTATGTGTGCTAATCTAGACTTTGCAAGCACTCATGTTTAAGAGACAATGTTCAATTCCAACTTGAAGCACCAACAAAAGTAAATCGATCAAAGAATGCAAACAATAAGAAGAGTTAGGGTCAACAAAAGCAAACTCATGCGTCCGGAGGCCCTCCACATCAAGTATCAATTAATTTTCTTTAAGGCATTCAAGATTGAGTGTGAGTTTGTTTTAAGCCCAAAACAAAAGTGTGTGAGATTCGATTTCAAGCACACGCTCGGAGGCTCTCCACGTCAGTTGTTGTTCAATTTTAGTGCCCAAACTTGAAGTGTGATCGATTTAATCTAGAGTTTTGGCCATTTAAGAATTTTGATAAAGTTAAAGAAAACGTTCAAAGACCAAGTGAGTGAGTTAGATTGTGGAACATTTAACACCTTTTTCAAGTAGACCCATCCCCATAAATGGCACTGAGATTGCAACCAATGGTTAATATTTGATGGGTGATTAGAAAAGATGTGAGTCCAAGGAACTACTCAAATTGATTTTTGTAAATTTGTATTTTAACTTAACAAAGTTTCTTAAATGTCCAAAAATCAAACTTTACCTAGATTGCATGTGAAAAAGAGATTTGTTTTGTTCAATTTTAGAAGCTCCAAATGAAGTGTTTGATATTGTAATTGTTAATTGATTCTTGGCATTCAAGTTTGAATTTTTTGTTTTAAGCATGCATTCCAAGGAAAGTTGATTTTAATCCATGACATTCAAGAGTGTGTTTTGAGCAACATTCATTCAATGGAAAATGTGTTTAACCATTCAAGTTCATTTTTTTAGCAACATGCATTCAAAGACAAATGGTTAAACATTCAAGTTCATTTTTTAGCAACATGAAAACCTGCAAGAAACATGGTTAGTGGTTCCATATGTGCTCCAACCTTCAATGAGACAAAAAAAAGCAATTTAGTTAGTTAGCCAAAATCTTCAAAAATGAGAGATTAACTATGGAAATTTTTTTAAAAACTTTTTTTTCTATTTTTTCTACGTGTAAAAATGCTTAAAATGGTCTAAATCCTACGGAACCACTAAAGCAGAAATGCAACATAAGCAAGCAGAGAAGACAACCTGTCAAAATACGAAGACGCTGAAATACAGAGATGCCAAAATATGAAGACGCTGAAATACAAAGATGCTAGTATTCATAGAGGACAAAGCAGATTTGCAGCACAGAACACAGGTGACAAGCAGAGACGTCGATTTGCGCAGATGCGGATTTTTGCAGACGACGATTTTCGCAGATGTCAATTTTCATAGACGCAAATTTTCGCAGATGTCGATTTTCGCAGACAGAACAGGTTGTAGACGCCAAAATTGCACCAAAAAAGCTAAAAAACGTGAATTTTTTTCTTTTAGATGGTATTTCTTCTTCCTAAGTGCATTCTTTAACCTGCAAAAACAAGCAAAACACCCTCACAACACACTCAAACAACAAAAAACATTAGATGGTTAGAAAAATGACATATAGATGAAAATAGATGATTAAATGACCCATAGTGGGGTCCCACCGGGCGTGCCAAAATGTAGAACAAGAATTAGTATGCAAAGAACATTTACAAATAAAGTAAACATTCACAAACCAAAAACTAAATTCACATATATGCTTAGACAAAGAAAGAAAACAAGAAGTGCAAACCTCACAAGAAAAAGCACTCCATGCTTTCTTGATTCTGTAGATGTGTCCTTTTGCTGTGGATGTATGCTCAAGATGCTCAAAAGCTGCTTCAATGGAGATGGGTAATGGCAAATTGGTAGCTTTGTGAGCTCTCAATTTGGCATTATAAGGGTATGGTTGATGAATTTGGTTCTCAAAATAGCATGGTAACTTTAGCTCAAAGATTGTTGATGAAATGGCTTGGGATGGGATTCAATTTATAGGCTAAGGGGTAGAGGGATGGAGGGCTTAGATGCAAGGATGGATGAAGGCTTAAGGAGGGCTAGGATGCACTCAAAGGAGATCACATGGATTGTGCTTGTTTGGCACCAATGGGAAGGTGACACTGGTCACAAGGAGGATGAGTGTGAGAGGGTAGGGTAAAGGGTTGGTTAAAGGAATGATGAGTGGGGTTGAGTATGTAAGAGGGATGTAAGAGGAATGAGTGTGGAAGAGGGAAGAGTGTGTAAGATGGATGTAACAGTCATGAGTGGGCTTGTAAGAGTCTTTTATGTTTTTTAAGAGCACTCATGACTTAGTGGTTGGGTTTTTTGAGGGGAGACTTTGGTTTGGATTAGGAAAGTCTTAAACTTGTTTAAGGAATGTGACAACATTAGGGGGTGGATTAGGCTTGGGTTTAGGATTAGATTAGGGATGTTAGAGATGTGCAAGTGGATGGCATTAATGAGGGTGGGTGAGTTAGTGGCTAGCCTTGGTTAGTATGGGTGGATGGGGTGGATTAGGCTAAATGGAGGATTGGAGATAGGTTAGGGGTTTTTGAATTTGAGGATTTCATTTATCAAATAGATTTATTTAATAAATGGGGATTTTTGGAATTAGATAGGAGAAAAGGATTTAATTGATAAATAATAGGTTATTTGATTTATCAATTAGGACTATAGATGATTAATTAAATTAATCAACTAGGGGATGAAAAAGGATTAATTAAATAGAAATTTAATTAATAATGCCTTTTTAGATAACTAAATAGGATTACTAAATAGTGTAATCAAATTTAGGTGTCTACAGGGATCATCTAATCTCTTGTCAACGATTGAGGAAGGTTGGAGCCCCCTTTCTCTAGCTTGAGTAACCAATTCTTGGCAATAAAATTATTGAATGTGTTTGGGTCAATTGAAAATGTAATGTTAGGAAGACCAATCCTCCAAGCTTCATATACCTCATGTGGCAGATTACTTAGAGTTTCCATGATTGTAACCCTATTTATATAGACCAAAAATTCTCCTGGATACATTCCTATGTATCTCTAGAAGACATCATATCTATTTATGCATTCTAAAACTAGTTCTAGTCAAAGAATTGACTTTGGAAAACCATAAGCTTGTAGCAATCCACTATTGACTTTTTTCAGTAATAGAACTGGGATTGGGCTTGGAGAACCTAGCCAATAGCTTTTTCATATCTTAATCAACAAGGAAGGTATCTTTTAGTGAGGGAAAGAAATAAGCAAGGAAAGAGACAAGCTTTTCTTTTGATAACTTGGGGTGAGAGCTAGCCATGAAAACAAAACTCAACAATCCTTTTCAAAAATAGTTAATAACAACTTGAAATGGAGGTGGTTAACAAAATTACTCACTTCAATGAAAGAAGCAACAATAACCATTGAAAATGATAAAAGAAACTAACCATGTAGGAGAAACAATAATGTACTTCCATGATCAATCCTGCTACAAACCACCTTTGACTCCATACAAGGGTGATATTTTACCTTTTTGTTAATATCAAACTGAAAAGGAAAGCAACCCAGAAATGTCTTTAAATGGGTACTCACATCGTGACTTGATATGGAATGTACTGATTTGATAGTGACACAAAATTAATTGATGAGAGTATTTGCCTTCAAACACAAAAAATATTTCTTACATATTTCATACCAAGCATTTATTGCAATATGTCACTTCAACCTTCTTAGAATGATCTTGATGCATTTCTTTATTGTCACATGCTATTCTTCTTAAATGTTGTAGGCTCGTGAATCAAACCTTTAACTAGCTTTGAACTAGGGATTTACACTATAAGGGACTGAAAATGAATTCAACATCTATGGTTTTTCACTAAGACAACTAACAAATGAGAATTGAAAGAGAACAAAGACAAAAAAAGACAAGATAAAAACAAAAGGAAACATATGTACAAGAAAAGAAAGAGAACAACAAGCTTCAACATTGATAGAGTTTAAGGCCCTACCCATTGTAGGATAAGGGAATTTTTGTTCCATCTAAATACTGGAGCATGAAAGAATTAGGGTTGAGAGCTTTTCTAATTTCAAAGGGGTCTTTCCAAAGTGACTCAAACTTGCTATGAGCTCCCTTTTGCTCTCTTTGCTTATTCTAGAGAAAAACCTTATCACCTTCCATAATTTTTTTTGGCTTGGCTTTGTGGTCAAATATTTTCTTGAATCAATTTTGATGCTCTATAATGTGATCAACTACCTTCTCTCTCTCTCTTCTTCTTCCTTCATCAGATAAAAGATCTTTTTCTCCAAAGCATCCCTAAAAGAAGTTTCTTCAATAGTCTTCTGGAGATTTTCTATAGCTAGTTCTAGTGGGAGTGATAGTTGAGCCTCTATACCATATAGCAATTCAAAAGGGATCAGACCAATAACTCTTTTAGGTGTTGTATGATCTTCCCATAAGGATTCATATAACCTTTTATACCAATCTTTGACATTCTTACTAACCAATTTTCTCATGATGGTGATGAGATTCTTGTTGGTAGATTCAACTTGACCATTCCCCTATAGAAATAGTTTGAAGTGTGTGATAATCTTATCCCATTATCATAGTAGAAAAGCTACAACTCTTGTGAGGAGAAGTTTTGTACATTTATTTTCACATTTCTTGTTACTACTTTTTTAGGAATATCAAACCTAACTAATATGTTCTCTTTTAGGAATTGACACACTACTTAGGATGTTGTCTTCTTCACAAGTACCACCTCTACCCATTTCATGAAATAATTTGTGGTGATGTGGATATGAGTATGTTCTACACTAGAGGTAGGATTAAGTGGGACAATAAAGTATAACACCCATTGTTTGAAAGGATCTTTTATTAGTACTAGTTTCAAAGGGAGGGTCACCAACTTAGGTTTACCTATAAAAATATTTCATTTTTCACATTTCCCTACCCACTTATATGCATCACCATACATACCTAGCCAATAGAACACACTATGAAGAATTTTGAATGTTGTGACTATTGATGAGTAATGTCCCCCACATGCTTCGTTATGAAAACCCTTGGGAAGTTTCCCTTGCTAATCTTTGTTAACACATCACAAGAACATGCCATCTAATCTTTTTTCATAGAAAAAATAATCCACTATGACAAAATTAGTTGAATTTAATTTTAAATCTCTCCTAGCCTTTCTAGTTAATTGCTTAGGACATTCACTATAAGTTAAATAAAAGGAAATATCCAAGAACTACCTATCCTTTAGACCTACCAAAAGCACATATTTTTCTTCATCAGGGGATTGCTATTGTTGATCATCGATGATGAGTTTGGATACATCTTGACCCTAACTAACTTAGTGGGTTTTATTTCTAGATCAAATTCATGGACTCTGGAAACCTAGGTTTCTCAGTTACTAACTGCTACTTCTTGTTGTGTTAAAATACTTTTGACCATAACATTTGTTAACAAAAATGTGGTGTGGCAGTGTAGGATGTAATAACAAGATTATTTAACTACCTTTACTATTGATAATGCTTGTTTTTTAGTAAGTGAGTACCTCAATTCTTGATTCTTAAGAGGAGTACTTAATGCAACAACATCTTAGGTTTCCTTGTAATCCTACACTTTTGTTCTTTCTGCTAGTTGTTGACAAGTTCTAGTTTCTTCTGAGCATTTAGTTGGCATCGAGTGATTCCTTTGGTTACTGAGTGACTTTTTTTGTGTTTCCAAGTGACGCTTTGGTTGCCAAGTGATCCTTTGGTTGGCAAGTCCTCTTTGGTTGCCAAGTGCTGGAGGATGTCAAGCTTGTAGTTACTACCAAATTATTCTTTGGATGTTGAGCTCATGTGGTTTCTAAGTGCTAGTATCTCATAGAGCCTTCATTTAATGAGTTGTTAGTGTTTGGTTCTAATTTGGCTGATCTTGCACATATTTAGTTTCTTTCTAGGTAGTTAACATTTAAGGTGCACCGACTTGTGGATGTGCATGCATTTAATGTAAGATTTAATTTTGTGATAGGCCAACTTATGGCTTCACCAATATTTAAGGAGGTCTATGATTAAGTTTTAGACAGAGCTTAGAGGATTTTTGGATGAGATATATGGATCTGAAATGCAAATCTAAAAGTTGTATGTTGTAATTGGCTATAACCTAGAAGGCCTTAGAGTTGGGCATGTATGTTGATTATTTGATGATCAATAAAAGTGTTCACTCTTCTTCCTCCTTTGGTTTTTGTTTTGTGTGTTGCATTTTCACTGTGTTAACTCTTTCATGGTTGTTTAGATAGTTGGATGTGCCTTTGGCCCTAGTTATTCATCTTCTCTATGTCAGGTGGTATCAGAGCTTGAGGTTCATCCTTGTAGTGATTAGATCATGTAGAACCCTAAGTTAATTGTGTTGTAGGATTGAAGAAATATGTATTTAACCTATAACTTGTAGAGGCTTACAATCTTGTAGGAACTTGATTTGTAAAAGATGGTTTGAGGTAGAAGAAATGCTAATAATACAATATTGGATACATTGAGACAAATTGTAGTCAGATTAGATGTTGTAGAGACAACCTAGAGGAGAGGAGCACATCTTGATGATGTAAGTAATGATGAAGTAGTAGTACCAAACCCTACTCCATAACTTGAAGAAGACCAAGATGAAGCAAGGTTGTTGAGAGTATTGTCTAGGGAAAATTAAAATCATGTTGTAGAAGTTGTTCCTTATGATGGGAAATGGGACACCAATGTTGTGTTAGATTGGATCTCTAAAATGAAGAGGCTTTTTGAATATGAAAATGCTCCCAACAATAGGATGGTGAAAATTGTTGTTACGAGGTTAAAGGGTCATGCCTCACTATGGTTGGAGGATTTGCAAACTAATAGACAAAGGAAAGTTATCATATGACCAAGAAAAAACATGTAAGCCTTAAGGTCATCATATGACCAAGCAAAAACATGTCTGTATTTTCTAAGTAGGTTAATCAATGTTTTCCTGATTTCAATAGGTAGATGTTGGCCAATATAAACACTTTTAGGAACTTCATTAGTACCCAAGTTTATTTCTTCTAACTTCTGGGGTTTGGGGTCAGTTACTCCGGATTTTACTCTATCTTGATTATAAAAAATATTTTCCAAGACTACTAACCCCTTTGGCATCTTATTTGTTTTCAATTGCATTATTTCTTGACCGAAAATGGTTTCCTTCCCATTTATAGTTTCAATCAGTCCATTACAATCCATCTCCTGACCATGATACTTGTCTTCATTTAACAAAAAATTTGTAATATCTTTGTCATCTTCAAAAACCTGCCAATTTTCAATGTTGTCAGGTATGGAAGGCCTATTTTGCACCTCAATCTAGGAGATTCCTGCAAATGATATTTCTTTTGGCTTGATGGCTACATTTGCCAAAAGATCGGCCATCTTATTTTGGGTCCTATCTCTCCATGAGATCCCAAATGCATCAAAGAGTTCTATCTAATCCCAGACTGCATTTCTATATTGTTTCAATCTCCTATTCTTGGATGAGTAGGTTCCTTTGATCTGAGAGATAATTAGTTCAGAATCCCCTATGGCACATAACTTCTTAATTTTATGATGTATGGAAACCTTGAGTCCTAGAAGCAATGCTTCATATTCTGCAATATTATTAGTGCAGGCAAACTTCAAGGTGAATGAATACCTAAAAGTATTATTTTTAGGGGACACAAAGACTACACCTGCCCCTACCCCCTCTTTAGAACTAGCCCCATCAAAGAACATTGTCCATAATTTTGGTGAATTCATGCAACACTCAACCTCATTTTCAATGATAGTAGGTAAATTTTCAACTTCCTAAATAATTAATTAAGCCCTGAAAGCATTAATCCCAGTATCTAGGAAACAAGTGGTATCTTTGTCAATTTCTTCACCTAAGATGTGGTTAACCCTCGGTTCCCTATTTACCCTGACAGCTTTGTCCCCTATATGAAAAGTGGCATAAGTAAGATCATATTGTAGGCTTCCCCCCATGGCAGCAGTCCATTTTCTGGAGAGTAACATTCCATAATGTGGAGGTATATCTACCATAAGGACAGACATGGTTAATTCTACTTCAGGATATGCAGCCAATTTGAATGGTAGGGCATTTATAGTACCTGTGACTGGGACTTCCCTAGCATCCATCCCTCTGCATCTGCCTTGCTTGGTATCTACCGTCAATCCTAAGGCTTCCATTACCTTGAAAGGCATTATAGTGTTGGAAGCTCCCGAGTCTATCATGCAATTTTTTAGGGTCTTCCCTTTTATGATTAGTCTGAGGAAAAAAGGATCAATATCTTCTATGAATGCCACTGAGGAATCATCTAGAAACATTTGAGGAATCTGGGATATGATACCACTGTCCTCTATTACTAATGGGGTCTGTTGGGGCATAGTTTGGTCAACAATAATATTATTATTTTTTATTCTGCCCAACCATGTCAAAGTCTTATTCTTATGTTCTTCAATTCTAAAAAGTTCAGACAGGGGCACTTTTATAGTAATTTGAGATAACATGGATATCATATCAACAGGTTCAACCATAGTAGGTTTTACAATAGTACCTAGAGTCAGAGTCTTTTGAGTAGTAGGCACCATATTTTGCTTGGCAACATCCGGTTCTGACTTCTTTGGTTGCACAACTAGTTTTATTGCTTCACTTATCTGAAATTGAACCTTCTTCTTTGGTTCCCATTTCTTGCCCTTGTTCTCCTTGATTTTAGGCACATCTACATGGACTTTCTTGTCTTGATCATTTATCTTATGAGTGATTTCCTTGATGAAGACACTAGATGGCTTTCCTGCATCATTTTTTATTGCTCTATTTCTCAAATTATAATTTTTATGAACTTGTGAAATCATTTCGGCTGTGATTCTGTCAATTTCCTCCTTGGAGGAAATTCTTAGACTTGTGAGACCTACATCAGAAAATGTACTGCATACCTTATCTGCATCATACCCTTCATCATCTGAGAGTACTTGCTGATGATGTAGCTGGTAAGAAATTCTTTGGCTAGTAACATCATTTTCAGGATCTTCTGAATCAGAATCTATAAAATCATCATACATGCTCACCATATTGCTGCTTATATCGTCATGGCTTTTATCTTCACTTTCTTCTTCAGCTTGCACTCCTTGGGCTTGGGAAAATGACTGAACAATAGCACAATAATGGGTAGAATGAGGTGATTGGCATATAATGCACCATGGTACATCATCATTCATATTTACAATGTTCCTTTGCAGGGGGTTTGGAGTACCCTTGTCCTTCACATTTTGGGTCTTGTTAGGAACTGGTTTACCATCTTTCCACTGAGTGGTATAAGGGTAATTCTGCATCCTAGGCTATCTATTGAAGTTTTTGTTATTCACAGGGGGTCTTTCAGCAACATTTGGCTTATTGAAACTAGTTGGATTCATCTTCTTGAGCATTTCTAAAGCCTGGCCTATAGTAGGTTCTTCGGGCTTTTTTCCTATAGGGGTTTTGTCACCCTCCCTTTTATTATTGTTCTTAGAGTTAAAAAGTTTAGGATCATCCCTCCTCTCTAGTTTTCCAGATGCCTTTCTATTATTCTCTATATTTACTGCAACTCTATAGGCATCTCTCAAAGTTTTAGGATCTTTATCCCTCAATTGATAAGCCATTTGGCTATCAAAAGCATTGAAATAGGTTGTGAGACAAACCTCTTCATTTAACCTCATAAATTGAAAAAGTTTGTACATACCCTTTTGGAATCTCACATTGAAATCAAATGTGGACTCATTTGGATTCTTCTTGATATTGTTGAACTCATTCAACATGAATCCTGCATTGGTATTGTCCCCATACTATTCTTTAAACAACTTTTCCATATCACTCCATGAGGTAATACTGTCATTAGGCAACCTCCTAAACCAATCCCTTGCATCCTCTATTAATGAATGCACAAACAATTTCATTACCATGTCTTCGTGTTCAACTTCATAATCATTTAACATGTCAATGAAAGTCCTCAAATGTTCTTCACCAGTAACAGCATTATTTTCAGAAAACTTAACCACTTTATCCCTCAAATCAAATGATATGGGATGGGGGGCACCAGGAATACCAGCAAATGATATCTGTCTGTACTTTTCTAGGTATATAGGTTTCTTCTGGAAACCAGGAACATTTAAGGTGCTAGCTATATTAGCTTGACTCAAGGGAGCAGCTTGGGACTGTTGTGGTGAGACAAATGGGACTTGGGTGCCAATATTTGAGGATGAGGTAGGGGCAGATTGGGGTATTCCCTAAGTTCAAATTCTGGGAGCACTAACTGGTGTAGGATTTGTAGGTGGGATAGACAAATTGGGCCATGAAGCCAATGCAGAATTAGACTTTATGAATTGGATTTTCCTTCTAGTTTTTGCAGCTTGAGCTTCATTTTCAACCTTCTCAAGTTCTTTTGCAAGATCTTCCCTCTCTTTTTGAGCCTTCTCAAGATCTAGATCTAACTTCGACATGGAGGGTTGTATAGGTTTTCTTGGTATAGCTTGAGGCTCATTTATTTGGATTCCTATAGCCTTGCCTTTCCCTTTATCTAGAGCTTTTTTAGTGAGCTCTACAAGATCAATTTGAATAGGTTTATAGGCTTGAACTTGAGAAATAACTGGTTCTTGCCTTCGATTTAGGTGTTTCTCCTGTTCTTGCACTTTATCTCTCAGATTATCAACATCTCCAAAAATATCCTTATGGAGAGTGGTGGTATTCTCTTCTAATTTTTTATTTTTCTCTTTCAAAGTAGCCATCCTTCTTAACAGAGCATCTCTTTCTATTATGGCATCTAAGGTGGCTTGCTCCTTCTCTTTTTCAAGACGAATGCATTTAGCTTCTTCCTCAGCAATCCATTTCTTCAAAAATTCTATCTCAGAGTGCACTTCTTTAGGATCTGCAAAAGTTGCCTTGGAATCAACAGGGTCATCTAGATCTATAAGGTTTGGTTCTACATATGGGGCTACTCTGGGATTAAAAAGATTATCAGCTGAACTCCTAAATCCTAGCCTATAATTTATATCGGCTATAGGATCAGGTCTTAATGAAGCAACTCCCATAGTAGACACATCCTTATCTTGAAAAACTCTCTCATCTGGTAATGGAGTACTGAAAATGCCTCCTAAGAGTCTTGTAGTTTCGGATTCAGAGCTAAGTGAAGAAGACTCTCTTCCTATTACTGGTTGATAATGGGAATCGACAAATGCATTACCTCTGGGTTTCCAAGTAGGATTTGGATCTGTCTTTTTCTTATTTTGGTTCTTCCTACCACCTTGGGGTAAATCAGTATACATTGACACATCGAGATTGGCTCTCATGTAAGCTCTTGTATTTTTCCTCTTGTTAGCCATATTTACCTTTTTGTCACAATAAGCACTAGCTTCAAAACCTTGACTGAGTCGCCACCCTATTTTGGGACAATATATAATGACACTTTTAGCTGATCAAAAGAAACTGACACATAAGTAGGAACAAAAATATACGGCACAGACAGACCAATCACTGATGTCGTAAGACTACAACTCTTGCTTGTTTAGATAAGACACTTGGATAGGTTGGATACGTCAGTGTGTAGCAATGGTACTTGGCCTCTATCTTCTTTAAATTCTCAAGGTTTGACACTAAAAGATTCCCTTATAACCACGAGCAAGACATAGATCACATGACACACATGTACACAGTAGGACCAAAGAAATTGTAGTACTTTTCATAGAGGTGTTGGAGAAGTCCCCAACAGAGTCGCCATTTTGTTGGTGTTTTAAATGGTACTAAAACTACTAAGCAACAAAAAGCTTAATACTAGAATGACAGTACATACACAATCTAAAGACTAGCCTATTCTTATCAACAATTGCATATGTAAGGTATTTGAACCCAACTTCAACAAAACCACAAATGGTTTTCTACTCTTTTGACTCTGCACAACCAGGGTAGGTATACCCAGGGATGTTTCAAATATGAAACGACTGTATGAGGATTATTCTTAATTTCATTCTAATTCTTATTTCAAAATCCTCAAATATATACATAATTCTTACTAACTTGCCAAACACATCCCATAAACAGATATGGCCAAGAAGTCTTCTATAGATCTGTAGACGTTTTCAACAACAATGGCTAACTGAAGCTAAAAAGATTTCATGCAGACAAGTGCTAGCCAACTTTGAAGATCTACAGGAAATAAAAGTAAAATTTTATTTGATGATGCATTTGAAAAACCATTTGTAAGATACTTCTCTTTCAGCTGAAATAACTTGATTAGTGCCTAATCCATTGGGGTTTCAGAGTCTTATAGAAAAATCTAAGATCTAATTTGTTGCCTTACAACAAATTGTATCAGCAATTCTTATCAGAATTTATCTTTCAAAATCCTTTTCAATATTTAAAGAATCTTATCACATTCATCAAAGCTTTTACTTAATCCATTGAATTAACAACAATGATAGATGGATATATAACCTAACTAGATTGCATTCAATTGTACAGGCTTTTACTCATACAACATCAAGGTAGCTAAGTATTGAGCAAGAGACAAAATTTAGAAAGAACTAATATGGGGATAGTTCATAGTTTGTATTCATTTCCTTTGAAAATGGTACACAATAAACTTAGAATAGCCTTCAGAAATAAACACAGTTCTTTCTATCTTCATGTATTTTCAAAAAATTTGACAGAGAAACACATTACAAACTTGCCTTCAAAATTTGGACCAAAAACTAGACTAAGCACAATACTTAGAAGAAAAAGAATTTGGACCCTTCTTTAGCCTTGGGATCTCACTTAAAAAGTGTGAGATTCAACAAGCTTAAGGTTAAAGAAGGTGACAGGTGTCCTTTTACAAAAAATGGGTAAATTACCCCTTTTCAAAAGAGAGCCGAACAAACAAAACCAAAACAAATAAAATGGAAGGAAAATGATAGCTGGAGCATAAAATCTTAAATTTTTTCCTTTTCTCTAACTGCTCCCAGTTGGTAGTGCTTTGATTTCTGCGATTGCTTCCCAGACAAATATTTCTCTTTTAGTGGGCCAATCACATTCTTTAACTGTTGTTAATTCATCCACTGTTTCCTGCCACCTGGCATCAGTAATCACCCTTCCTTCTATGATAAACCTATTCACTTTAGTTTCAATTTTGAAAAGGGTATCAATTAGTTCATTGAAAAGACATCCATCAATACCATCTTGGAGGACGAACACCATTTGTGGCAAGTCTATAATGTGATCAAAAGAATTAGAACACTCATCAAAATCTTTTAACTTATCATTAGAATTGATAACAGAAGGAATCAAAGAATAGAAACCATTTGTTAGCATTTTAAATTTACTTTGGATTACTGCCAACTTCCTTGTGAAGATTTGCAATAATTCTTTCACTTTGTCCATAGCTTCCTTCATAGTAATAACTTTATTTGGGGATCTGGCTTCTTGTCTAACAAGGGTACCAACCTGTCAAAAAATTGCATATAGGGTCCCCACTATTGAAAAATAGGCTCAAGCCACCTAATTGCACCCATGCATACCTGTTCTGTAGATTGTAGACTGATGAATGTATTATAAGTATCCTAAGATATTCTTTTCAGAATGCTGATTCTATGATTTAATACATTCATCAAAATAGTTTTCTTGGTATTATTGTCAACCTGGGAAACTTCTGTTTCCACACTAATCACAGGCACTGACACTGTTGTTTCCATAAGTATTTCTTCTGTTTGGGCCTCTGCTTCTACTTTGTGCCTTCTTTCTTCCTCTTGTCTTGGTGCATGCTCTACCTCTGCTGCTATCTTGAGCTATTCTTTGAGGGATTTTATTTTTGTTTCCAGAATTTTAATTTTTTCCTCCAACTCCTCTATTCTTTTTTTCTGTACATGGCTCATTTTGAGCTCTTCTTCGTATGTTCTCCTAATATCAAGGCATTCATTAAACATTTCAGCTAACTTATCCTCAATTTCATCAACCTTTTCCTCATTCATTAGAGAAAAATGTTTTACCAAACTAGAGATTTCCTTCCCAGTAGTGCTCTCCAATGTCCACACAATCATATTGCCCTAAGCAGTTTCTTCTATGTCCATCATCTTAGGCTTCTTGGTGTCAGGGGCCACACTCCATACTGCTAGGGTTTTAGTGTCCACATTAAAACCTGACCCTCTTTTAAAACCTTCACTACTAGTGGCTTCATAACTGATGGCCTTATCTTGTCTTCTCATTTGGTCCAACACAAAAGCTTTCTCAATATCCCAATGTGGTATTAGAATCATACCACTCCTATGTACTAATTCCCTAGCTTCTGCAGCAGTCATTGTTTCACTTTCAGGGTCATAAGCCAATAGTTTTTCAACTAACTCTTTATTTTTTTCTGGATCTTCTCCTGGCATGAGACTCAATGTGAGTTCATTTTGTTTGATTTTATAGAGAAAAATTTTAAATTCTAATGATTTAATAAAATCATCATCTTCCATGAATTTCTCAGATTGAATGAGCCTGTCATCCAACCTTGACGCTGCAATTTGCATGTCAGTAGAAGCTTTTCCTGCTTCAGTAGCCCTTTGATGAAATAATTTTGCCTAATATCAGCAAAATACTCACTACTTCTAGACATGAATTGTATAGCTCTGCTTACCACCTTTTCAGGGATGTGCATTATCTTTTGTCTTTTATTTCCTTGTGGCATCCAGGCTGAAGTTGATGGCTGCTCTTCTTCCAAATCAATTTCTAATTGTGTATCTGGTTTAGGGGATTCTCTATTTACAATGACTTCTTCTCCCTCTGGCTCATGAGGCATTTGTAACATAATATGATCAAAAACTTCAATCATTTTCCTCAAATTATTAGGATATGGGATTTCTGTATAAAAACCCTTAAAATTAGGGTTGGTCCTCTTCAGAGCATTTTCTACTTTCCTTATTTCTTCATATTTCCTTAGTAACTCATCTGCCTCCCCTGTTGCTACTATGTTGGAAATTAGGTCCTCTACAGGGATAGGCTTACTTAGAGGTAGAAAAAAACCCCTAATGGTCTTAAACTCGTTTGCAATGTAACTGTCAGGATCATATACCCTATATGGCCCAGTAGCAAATTTATACTGACCTAAATAGTCACTCAATTCCTCAAAAGCATTCTTGCCTTTTTCAAAATCTCCTAGCTTAAAGGTTCTACACATAAAAGTAGGATTATGCAGCGAGGGAGGGATCATTTCTTTATTCATCAACAAGAATTGCCAAAAGAATTCAATAATGGCCAATCTAGGGGGTAGATATTTAGGCAATAGATGAGGAGGCTGTGGGCATGCAAAAACTCTGATTAAAGTACATTCTTTAAAAAAAAGTATGCTTCCCCAGTTATGATCTAATTTTGTTTTTTCATCTAAGAAAAGGGGCCTAAGCAGAGTCTTCAAAACATTGGGTGCCCTAAAGAAAGTATGATCTAGCTGCCTCATAATAACAGAACTGAACAAATTGAAAAAAACTAGAGCATTTGAATAGAAGAAATCTTTGTACCAAATACAAGTTCAGAGTTGCACAGGTAACTTACAAAATTCATTAGAAGTTTGATCAATGAAGTCTCCACTGATGTACCCAATGTTGCTATACATGATAAGGTGCATCAATAATGAGTAATGGTGGAACTTGAAGTCTTTTAGTTCTCCTTTCTTAGCGTCACAGATTTGCATGTGCATACTGTCAATGATAAAGGCCACATAATCATACTCCTTATGATGAAAAGGATCCTATATGTCGCATGCCATTAGAAAAAGAGAACCATATACACAATCCTCTACACCATTACTTCCCAATACTTTGTGCAACCCATAAACTATGTTCTTGAAATAATTTTTGAACCTACTCAGAGGTAAAAAATCTCCCACCTTTCTTGGAATTAACCCTGCCTTCTTAACTCTGTAAGGAATGTTGGGCAGCATGACATTGTTTAAAAAATAGGTTTTATTCCTAGCAAACTTTCCTTGTAAGTCTGCTATGTCAATAGGTACATCCATTTGTCCCATCAATCCAAAAGCCTCAATAAAAGAAGTTCTATCCAATGTACATAATACACTCCCATTATGCCTGTGAAAAGTCCTGGTTACTAGATTGTATGACTTTATTAGGGCCTTCAATAGGTCAACATCAATGAACACTTCTGGAAAAATTAGTTTTGCCATATTTCTATTCCAAGGGTTACATACTGGCACATTCTCTGTTCTGTTCTGATAAAAGTACATGAAAAGATCATAGCCAATAATTCTAGGGCATTTAGCATCTTGAAAAAAAGCATAAGGGTCTCTGAATATATGATCATTTGCAAAAATAGCATTTGACGACCCTAGAAGAAGTTTTAACCAGTCTTCTACATGCTTGTTCAGTTTTCTGACTCTTGTCTTCTTTTCTATTTTGACAGCGGTTTTCTTCCTTTTTCCTTCTGGTGTGACTTCTACCACATCATCACCCTCGTCTTTGACTTCAAATTCTTCTGCATGTACTTCTTCAACTTCTTGGTCGGCCATTTTTTTTTACTTTGAATTCTTCTGCAACTTCACAGGATACACAAAGCTCTGTAGCTTTTAAAACTTCAGAACAACACAGGAACAAGCTTCTTGAGGCTGGTAATTCAAATAAATCCTTGATGTTTTAATTATATATCTGCCAACCTTTTTAATAAATTTAGCATGCATGAGCTTTAAAAATTATGATCGCAAGGTCATCATCAAAGTATATCAGTCACAAAATTTGATTCTGATTGTACTTTTCAAAACCTTACTTTGCTTGGTTACAATAGTTTTGTCCTTTTTGCTTATCTGTCATGATACATCAAAGGTTCTTTCTTATATGACTACCTTCTGTTCTTATGCTGAGTTAAACCTTCAATCTTCGTGATGCCAGAAAAGCTCTTGATGGATCTCTATGCTCACTCGGAGAAAGCTTCAAAATGCCCTAATCATAGGAATGTAATGATGCTCTTACAATGTTTTACAAATCTCTTTTATGTTCCTACGAAACCTTTTACCCCATAGGATCTCAAGTCCTGTTACTATGTATCTCCACCTCTACGATTTAATATTCCTTGTGCGAGCGTAAAACCCATTTTCAAGCCGTTCTAGTTGCCTTTACGCTCCTACGTGCACGTATCTGCGGAGACCTTGGAAATTCCTTCTACGTTGTTCTACTTACTTCATTTCTCAGAGCAGCGTAAGGCTTCAAAAATTTATCTCCTGCTCTTACAACTCAGCTTTATTCGTATCACCGGAGAGCCCTCTCAACTGCTATTGCAGTCTCACGTCGTATGAGCGTAAACCCCTTTTACTAATTTTCCTTCTTACCTCTTTACGCTTACACGGTGAGAGTGGATCCGTAACCACGGAGGAAAGAAAAAATAGCTCTTCGTTCATACACTTAACCTACAAGCGAAAGGGCATAATATCAAAATTTTAAGTCATATGCCACAAGGGATGGGCCCATCTGACATAAATGTTGTGTCTCCATCTGATTTACTGCAACTGGGCCCTTCTAACACTTCAACAGGTCCCACATGATTCCTTCACCGCTAAGAACAAAGTTTTACGGTTGTCCACAAACCTAAGAATCGTAGACACTTAAACACCATGAAACCTTGCTTCCGTTCTTATGGAAAAACCTTTACTCGTAACACCGTGATACCCTTGCGTGCCCTTCAGATCATGCTTTACGCCTTTATGCTACCCATTGAGGCATATACACATAGGTCACATTGTAGGCTTCCCCTCTCCTTCACTCAAGGTATTTACTTGTAAGCCCGTAACAAGATCTTTTCAAGGCATGATAATCCTTTACGCCTCTTTGCTGTATCAAAAAGCATGGCCACGAAAAAAAAAAACAAAAGGCATTCCATTGTTATGTGAATCCTCACATCGTAAGAATGTAAAGGACCAACTTAAAACATTTTACAACTCCTTCTGAGAAATTCAAAAGGGATGCCATCAATTTCAGACCTAGGACAATATCATGGGTGTTTTTAGGAGATCAACCTGGAGAAATCAACAAACTCTGATAACATATGAAACATGGCAAGACTTAGGATAACCTAAGAATTCAAATGATTTCTCACCATGATTTTAAATTTTAAATTTTTTTGAAAATCAGACCAACAACTGCTACCTTTGATTGAGTGTTTAGATGAAGTTAATTCTACTGTTGTACAAATTTGCATGGTTAATGGGAAACAATTTGAAAAGGAAATGAAAAAGAATCAAGTTTGTTTTGCTATAATTCCAAGGAGACTGAGTTGTGTCAATAGTAACCAAGTGCCAGAAAATAATGTTAACCAAGTACCAGTTAGTGGTGATCGAGTTTCAACTGATAGTATTGACCGAGTACCAAAAGAAATTGTAGAATTGTTGAAAGAATATAAAGAGATTGTTGTAGAGGATATACTTGATGGTTTACCTCCAATGAGAAGTATAAGTCATTGTACAGATTTGATTCCTGAATCTAGTTTTCCAAACAAAGCGCCATATAGATTGAAACCTACAAAGAATGAAGGACTTAATAGACAAGTGCATGAGTTGTTGCAAAAAGGTTTGATTAAAGAAAGTTTGAGTTGATGTGTTGTACTTGCCATATTAGTACCTAAAAAGAATGGAGAATGGAGAATGTGTACTAATTCCAGAGCTATAAACAAGATCAAAATGAAATATAGGTTTCTTATGCCGAGGATAGATGATATAATGGATTATTTATGTGGAGCAAAGTATTTTGCCAAGATTAATTTGAAGAGTGGCTATCATCAGATCATAATTAGAGAAGGTGATGAATGGAAGACTATTTTCAAAACAAAAGATGGTTTGTATGAATGGTTGGTTATGCCCTTCGGTTTGACTAATGCACCTAGTAATTTCATGATGTTAATAAATGAAGTTTTAAGAAAATTCTTGGGTAAGCTTGTGATTGTTTATTTGGATGACATTCTGATATTCAATAAGACTAAAGAAGAACATCTTGAGCATGTTAGACAAGTATTGTAAAGATTTCAAGATGATAAGTTAATGATTAACTTGAGGAAGTGTTCTTTTGTGCAAGAAGAGGTTGTGCATTTGGGATTTGTAATTTTAGCTGAAGGTTTGAAGATGGATCTTAAGAAGGTTAAAGCAATTTTGGAATCGCCTACACCTAAGAATGTGGGCAAGCTAATATCATTTCCTAGTTTGGCTCATTTTTACAGGAACTTTATAAGGAATATTAGTTTGGTTTGTAATGTTATGATTTCAATAACATTGCTAAGTTGCATGTATTGGCTTTGCCTAATTTCAATAAGGTATTTCAAGTTGAATGTGATGCAAGTGGTAGTGCAATAGGAGTTGTATTGAGTCGAGAAGGAAATTTTTTTTTCTTTCTTTAGTGAAAAGTTGAATGATGCTAAATGGAAGTGTTTTGTGTATAATCAAGAGTTTTATGGTATTGTTCAAGCATTGAAGAAGTGGAGACATTATTTGATACCTAAGGAGTTTGTATTGTATATGGATCATAAAAAAATGCAGTACTTGGGAAGTCAACATAAATTGAATTAGAGACATATGAAGTGGGTTGAGTACTTGCAAAGTTTCACATTTGTCATTAAGCATAAGAGTGGAGTTAATAACAAAGTTGTTGATGCATTGAGCAAAAGACATTCTTTATTGACTGAGATGAAGGTTGAAGTTCTTGGTTTTGATAAAATAAAAGAGTTGTATAATACTGACCCTGATTTTTCTAAAGCATGGAGAGAGTGTAGAGTACCAAATCTAATAGATCACATAAGTAAGTATAATGAATATTTCATTCAAGAAGATATTTTGTTTAAAGTTATTCATTTGTGTATTCCTAGAAGTTCTATGAGGTTGAATTTGATTAAGGAAAAACATAGTGGTGGATTGGCTGGACATTTTGGAATTGATAAGACATTGAGTTTGCTAAAAGAGAATTATTATTGGCCACAAATGTATAAGGATGTTTAGAAATTTGTGAAGAGTTGTGGAGTTTTTCAAGTTGCAAAAGGAACAAGTCAAATATTGGTTTGTACACACCTATTATTGTTCCTAAGAATCCTTGAGTGACATTAGTATGGATTTTGTTCTTGGATTGCCTAAGATAGTTAAAGGGTATGATTTTATATTTGTTGTTGTGGATAGATTTTCTAAGATGGCTCATTTCATACCATGCAAGAAGACATCAGATGCTAAACATGTTGCTGATCTTTTCTTTAAAGAGATAGTTAGATTGCATGGATTACCAAGAAGTATTATTTCTGATAGAGACAATAAGTTTGTTGGTTATTTTTGGAAGACTTTGTGGAATAAGATGGAGATTGAGTTGAAGTTTAGTTCTACATTCCATCCATAGATAGATGGAAAGATAGATGTTGCAAATAGAAGCTTGAGTAATTTGCTGAGATGTTTAGTGGGAAAAAGGCCAAGTGATTGGGAGATGGTATTGGCACAAGCTGATTTTGCATAAAATAATTCTTTGAATAGGAGTACAAGGAAAATACCTTTTGAGATTGTTACTAGAATGCAACTTAGAGGTATATTAGATTTGAGAGATATTTCTAGTGAATTAAAGAGAAGTGTTACAAGGGAAGAATTTTCTTATTTTAAGGAATCTTTGCATAAGGAAGTGAAGTTGAGGTTGGAACAAAGTAATAAAAATTATAAGGAGAATGCTAATAAGTCTAGAAGGCATCATGATTTTGAAGTTGGTCATAAGGTGATGTTTCATTTGAAGAAAGGAAGATTTCTTGTTGGAACATATAGTAAGCTGAAGATGAAGAAGTCCATACCCTGTAAAATCTTGAAGATGTTTGATAATGGTAATGCTTATGAAGTTGAGTTAATTGATGACATGGATATATATCCTATATTCTACGTTGCTGATTTATATAAGTATTATGATTTAGATTATGAGGTAATCATATTAGATGATTATCCTAAGAAATATATTGAATAATTTGAAAAGGTATTGGACCAAAGAACTGGTCAGAGCACAAGAGGAAAAGATTACTATGAGTATGTAGTGAAGTGGAAGAATAGACTAGTTGAAGATGCTACATGGATTTCTCAATCTGAGTTGGATTCAACTCAGGGTGTGACACTTGCATGATTCAAGAGAATCATTTGTTCCAACCTTGGTTATCTTATGCAGGAACATCCTAGGTTTCCTTGTAATTCTACACTTTTGTTCTTTTTGCCAGTTGCTACTGAGTTCTAGTTTTTGTTGAGCATTTAGTTGATACCAAGTAATTCCTTTGGTTGTCAAGTGATTTATTTGGTTTCCAAGTGATTTTTTTTGGTTGCCTAGTGACCCTTCAATTGTTGAGTTATTCTTTGGTTGCTGAGTCCTCTATGATTGCTAAGCATTGGAGGATGTCGAGTTCATAGTTGTTTCTAAATGATTCTATAGATGCCAAGCCCATGTGGTTTCTGAGTACCAGTATCTCATAGAGCTTTCATTTGCTGAGTTGTTAGTGTTTGGTTCTAGTTTGACCAACCTTTCACCTATTTAATTTTGTTCTAGGTAGTTAATATTTGATGTGTGTTGATTTGTGTTTGTGAATGCATTTAATGTAAGATTTAATTTTGTGGTAGGCCAACCTATGGCTTCCCTAGTATTTAAGGAGGTCTATGATTAAGTTTTAGACAAAGCTTAGAGGATTTTTGGATGAGATATATGGATCTAAAATGCAAATCTAAAAGTTGTATTTTATAATTGTTCGTAACCTAGAAAGCCTTATAGCTGGGCATGTATATTGATTATTTGATGATCAATAAAAGTGTTCACTCTTCTTCCTCCTTTGGTTGCTATTATATGTGTTGCATTTATGCTATGTTAAATCTTGCATGGTGGTTTGGATAGCTAAGTGTGCCTTTGGCCCTAGTTTTTCATCCTCTCTACATTAATACTCATGTAAAAAATGATAATTTCATCTCCTTCTTCATTATTTTATAACAAGATAACAAACATAGTGTGTTCACTTGCATCGAAATTCATTATGAAATCTTTTTTTTTATAGTCAAGGTGAGCTAGAACAGACACTTGAGTAATAGTTGCAATCATTTTGTCAAAGGTTTCCATGGATTCTTCACTCCATTTGAAGGTTACCTTCTCACAAAGGAGATTAGCAATCAGCTTGGTAGTTTCTAAGAATTCTAGCACAAACTTCTTTAGGAAGTTAATCTATCTGAAGAAAGATCTGACTCCATTTTGATTGGAAGGAAGACATAACTATTGAATTTCCTTAATTCTTTCAGGATGAATGCTTATCCCTTCTTCTAAAACTAGGTGACCAAGAAGTTTCCCTTCAGTAACACAAAAATGTACTTCATTGGGTTTAGCGAGACACCATGCACTCTGCATCTCTAGAGGAAAAGCTTCAAATCTTGTAGGTTCTTTTTTCTTCTTCTATAAAAATAGTCATATCATCTAGGCAAATGGAAACAATTTTATTTAGCAAGTGAGTAAAGGAAGATTTTATGGCCCTTTGAAAAGTTGCACTTGCATTTATTAGTCCAAAAGGCATCTAACTATAAGAAAAGGTACTCCATGGTGTTGTGAAAGCAATCTTATGTTGATCTTTGGGGGAAACATTGATCTAATTGTAACCTAAAAAGTTATCCAAGATGGACATCATTTTGGAGCCCATAAGCATCTAAAGAATCTGATCCATGTTTGGCAAGGAAAAATTATCCTTGAAACTCGCTTGATTAAGGTTTTTGAAATTAACCTAGATCCTAATCTTACCATTCTTCTTACAAATAGGAACTATGTTAGCCACATAGGTGGAATGGTGAATAGGAAAAATTATGTGATCCTTTAATAGTTTATCCACCTCCATGAAAATAGTATCAGCTACTCTAGGGTTGTAGTTTCTCAACTTTTTCCTAAAAGGAGTAGCCCCAGGTTTGAGTGGAATCTGGTGTTTGAACTTTCCCCGTCTAAAATCCTTCAAGTCTTCATAAGACTAGGAAAAGATGTCATTGAACTCCTTCAATAGCTTGGTAAATTTATTTTTTCAAACTCATTGTAGTATTTACCCAAATTAACCATCCTTAGTTTCTCTTCTTTTCTAATGTTGACTTTGTCATAATCTCTAGACTTATCTATCTTTTCTATCTGATTGACAACATTCATGTGAGGGCTATCTTTCCTATCAAATAAGGTTTCCAAGTCAACTAATCCTTTAGGAATCCTATTGCCTTTCAATTGGATCACTTCAGTATCCTCATTTGAATTTCTTTCTAGGCCAAATTTGTGGTATTCTAACAAGTAGCCTTCAAAGAATATGTTTATGAAATGTTCCTTCCCATGTAAGAAGGCATTGATGTGAGCATCATTATTAAAAATCTACCATGAGCTGACATTATCACCATACTGGGATGATGTATAAGTTTTATAGTATAGAAATATTCCTTGAAAAATGGGTGGGAAATGAATAAAAATGTAGATCTAGCTAGTGTATCAGCTTTGGTGTTCAATTCTTATATCATGGCCTCAATAGAGAAGGCTTCAAACCCCTCGAGCTTTTCCTATACTCTATTCCTATAATTCTTTAGTGTAGGATTTTTAACAAAAAAAAAATCATACATTTTTAACCACTAATTTTGCATCTCCTTTCGCCTTTAATGTCTTAATGCCTTTCTTCTCAACTTCTTCTATTCCTAGTAGAAAGGCCTCATATTCAATTGTGTTTTTATTATTACCAAACTTGAGTTTGATGGCATAGGGAGGGATCTCACCTGTAGGGGAAATGAGAACTACCCCTACTCCTGAGCTACCTAAACCACAACTACCATCAAATTCTAGGTTCCATGTGCCTTGATCAGTTGAGCTTTCAGGTTGAGTTGCCTATTCTTTTGGTAGGATGACATAATTGGGAAACTCAGTTTCTTGATACAAGATGTGGGATCTTCTCAGTGAAAGAATGTGTAATTGACTTTGGGTTTAGGGTTTAGAACTACCTTTTTGCTACCAACTAGTATAGTTTCTTGGGACCAGTCTAACTTTACCTCTCCTCCTAGATTTTTACAAAAGGCTTGACTCAATAGCATTTCATAACTGGTAAGAATATCCATAGCCAAGACGTTAACACAACTTTTTTCTCAAGAAATTTAGCTAGAGAAACCAAGACATCTTTAATTTGGCCTATAAGAGGAACTTGTTTGGAATCCATAACATAACATTTTCTCACGTTCTATGTGATGGGAAGATCTAAGGCCTCTTCTATGGAGGATGACATAATATTTTTTGAAGCTCTGGAATCTATTATATAATTATTCTATCTATGACCATAGATGAACAAAGACATATAAAAAGATGGGCTTGAGAATAATAGGAATATCTTTAGCTAACATTTTATCTTTTCCCTCCATTGGTGATTTAGAGTTAGACAGAACATTGTTCAATGAAGGAATTTGTGGCTGATTTGAACCTTTAAAAAATTCTATCAACTTATCCAATTCACTAGGATTTGAACATAGATAATTAGTTGGTGAGATTTGAATTCTATAAGACTTAAAAACTTCAACTATTCAACTATATTAGAGGTAGGTTCAAAATCATTTCTTTCTAAAATTTTTACATCTAGAGAAGGATCCTTTGGAGTACAAGGGACTTTCTTTGATTGGTTATGTGAAGTCTTTCACTTTCTAGCTAGGTTTGAGGTAGAATGATCTTCATGAATTTTACTCCCTCTTTGACCTTTTGTGAGTACTGTATATGAAGGATCTTCAAGGGCGAATTAGACATCACTTCTTCTTTTAGAATATAGCTCATATTCAAGGAAATAATTTATAGAGTTTCTAGGACATCTTGAGTATTCTTCAATATGAATATATTCTATTGTCTCCTTATTTGCATTTAATTGATTTAAATAGATCATCTCAGGACATGAGGTGCCATCATGGCCATTAGTAGAGTGAAAGATGCATAGATTTGTTTTATTGGCTAAACCACCTTTAATTAATAAATTTTGATTTGTTGGTAGCATATTAGGTTGTCTTTTGCCCACCCCTTCATTTGGGAATTTCCTAGGGATGTCTTGATACATAGTATAAATTTTTTCATTTTTCATCATTCAAAAATATCTGAACCAAGGGGTCATCTTGACCTAAGGTGGATGGTTGTTAGCTTGAAGCTTGCATCTCCCTTTTCCATTTACTAGTGGCTAGAATATCATCTTTCAACTCAATTGCTAGCCTCTGCGTGATAGAAATATCAGCTACTTCATCTCTTCTTAGGTGAAAAGTTATGTCCAGGGGCATTGCATTCATGAAAAAGCCTTTGTAGTTTTCAGCATTAAGGTATTTAGTAGTAGGGATTTTATAAAGTATTTTATTGAACTTTGCCACAAAATCATGCATGGGTTCTTGTGCCTCTTTCTTGAGTTGTTTCAATTGTAGCAAAAGGGTATGTTTATCATATGATTATTTGAATCTAGCTTCAAATACATTTCACATTGAAGCCCAATATGTGATTGCCCCATTTAGGAGATGGTGAAACCAATCTATGGCAACATTAGTTAGGATTTGAACAAACAACCTAACGACCACATTTTCTATAGCAACCATAATAACTCTGCAAGTAGTGTTAAAGGAATTTAGGTATTCATCAATGGAGCTCTTCCCATCTCCATTCAATTTAGGCAAGATATCCTTGAATCCCTTCAGGAGAGGATATGGATTAGGACATAAAGAGAGAGGACCAGTCAGAGGCTAGCCATTCAAACAAGTGGGTACTAATTTCTCAAGTAAAATAAAGGCTTGCAAACTCATAACATCTAGGGGTAATTGTTTAGGGGAAGCATGTCTACTCTTACTTTTTAGAGACTTCCTTAATCTTTTTTTTAGATTAGGGGCAAAGTTCTGACTTCTTACAAATTCATACGATTGATCCAAAAATCCTTTTCTCTCTTCAGTCTGGGTATATTTACTGCCAGCCAGTTTACTAAAATGAAAGGATTTTTAGTTATTGATATTCAAAGAGGCTATTGGGCTGACCTTCCAACCAAAAATTCTTCTTGAGAAATGGGTATTCCTATAATGAGCTCTACTTTCTCTTCTTCTCTCTCAAGAACCTGACTAACTTGAAAGAATTGCATAACACTAGTTTTGAGTTTCTAGGCTTGGGCATGTAGGTCTAAAATAATATCTTCTTTAATATTGTCAAATCATAATCCTAGTTGAAGAACAAGGAAAATATCTGTGTGGGGTAAGACCATTCCTTATAAAAATGTTGAACCCTAAAGGATTACCTAGTAGAGTCGCCAACAACTATTAATGAATAGTTTTTTGATTTCAGTAATACAAGTTAACAAACAAGGAAAACTCTCACAAAAATTGAGTTCCTTTGATTGAATTATCTTTGTTTTGAGGTAGAACTCCCTCCTTAAATGATACACATTAACTTCCTTTATTTCAAAAGAGTTTTTAAAGTGAAATCTTTTAACTAGAAAGAACTAGGGTTTTTAGAAATACTTTTCCATCTCTTATTAAAAAAGTATTGAATGGATAATATTGATTCAAAAATGAGCCTAAAGACTTATTTAGATGTGTACTAGAGAATGAATGAAATAAAGATGAGATATTTATGAAAGATATAATGAAAACCATTCACAAAACCAAGCATATTATTATTTACCATAATCATGAAAACATCCCATATGAAATGAATCTAGATGATTAGTACCTATAATTGTAAATGAAAAATAACATATAACAAATATCAAAATATTTTTGTATATATTCCTTGTTCATGTAAATAGCATAAAAAAGTTGCTTCAGTCTAAACTTACTTTAACAACTTAAGTACTATCGCAAAAATACCAGAGTATCAGTACCAAAAATATTTGAAATCTTACAATATATAACCATGCAAGGTCCATAAAAAAATTATAAAACTAACTCCAGTTAGAGTTGTAAATATTAAGCTAAAAATCATAAAACAACTACCCTAGGAACTAAAAGATTAAATGGCCAAAGCCTTGGTTTAAGCTAAGTAACTAAAATATTAGCTAAAGTTCTCGATTGTCCTTGCTCTGTGGTTGCATTGCCACCTTCAATTTTATAGTCCTTGTAAGAAAATTTGAAATCTACAATCTTATTCTATTGTGAGACTCCTGGTTGTTCTATTCTTAGCTTCCAGATTGAAATGACTTGATGAGCATGTTCCACCTTCTTAATTTGCATCACCAGATAATCATTACTGATAATAATCATGGAATCTATTCATGAGATGACTAATAGGATAGTAGAAGATACCTCTTTGGCCTCTTTGAGAGCTTGTAGCTTGTCCTAGAACTTAGCTTCTATCTCTTTCAATCCTTTGCTAGATTGATCTTCATTACCTAGGATTTCAACATTGATGCATTTAACATCATTATGCAATATTTCCTTTAGACAATTGAGCTCTTTAACTAGCTCTAAATATTCATCCAAGCATTGTTTGATGACCATATTCCTCCATTCCTCATTGGTTCAAGAGATGTATAAAAAGTCTACATCAACTATAGAATTTTACTTTTCAGCCAAGAATTTGTCCACTCCATATTCTTGAACTTCTATGATGTGAGCCATGCCATCTTCCCATCTCTCCTTCTCCTCAACCCATGCATTTAACTTTTCTTCCAAGTTAGCCATCATTTTTTCAACCTTCACATTTGTCTCAGCTAATCGAGTTGTGTAGTTGACTTCATGAGAAAATATTGATTCAAGCCACTCATCAAAAACTTTAGAAGCTAACCTATCCTTTTTCATCTAGTCAATGAATTGTTGATTTTATAGGGAGGTCACATCAATCATGGAAATAGCCTGAGGCCGACATTCAAGTTTTGCATTTTGTAGATTAAGAATATATTCTACTAGCATGTAGACAAACTATTTCAGTTCTTTATTTTCCTTCCACTCTTTCCATATAGGATTGGTGACCCTTACATGTCCTACATCAAGGATTTTCATATCTGTGGCTCTAGAGGCTAGTTTGAGAATTTTTTTTTCCATCGTGTAGTCTTGAGGAGTGATATCTTTAGAAGTTTTTCCTTTAGATGGCTTGGATACATCAGCCACCCAATCCCCTATTTTTTCATCAACCCCAAGCATAACCTCTATTTTTGGCTATTTGATTTTGGACAATTTTCTGAGACATTTTCCAACAATGTCTTTGACTAAAACGCTTACAGGCACAAAGCTCCTTCTCTTTCTTACTGGCATATCAAATCGATTTAGTGCTATAGAGGTACCCTTAGAAAGAGGTGTTTGCAAGGAAGGGAAAACATAATTGGTGATTATTGATGCAAAGGCACTAGCATCACCTTCTATTGGTTGGGAATTTTGATCCACGACTTCTTATATTCTTCTTTCAAGAGGTTTAGTCTTAGCTTCTATCTCAATTGGACCTATACTAGTACCCTTCTTAATAGCTTTAATATTTTTCTCCTTCTTGGCATGAGAATGAATCTGCCTTGTTGGCTTGGTGTGTTGAATTGAACTTTGAACCTTAGATAGAACTTCAACTTTTGGGTTCAAAATACCTACAGATGAAAAGTTGACATCTTTATTAGTATCAATATCATGAATAGCCTACTCTACATTTTTAATTTTTGATTGCCTTTTCTCCTTTAACTAATTTTTAGTCCTCACTATGATTAGATTCGTTTGGGATTGCAGATGATCTTCTTAAGGTGAATCCTGATCTATTTTTGGGAGAGGAAAAACTTCAACCTATGTTATATAAAAGGGATAAAAAACTTATTTGCCTTAATTTTCTCATACTCCTTCCTTAATTGAACATATAAAAACATGAATTGAAACACTTAATTCCCTAATTTATCAAGACTTAAAAACATAGTAACTTTGACTCAAAATTCTAATGGGTATGGTCAAGGTGCTCCTACACCATACTCACCTTGTTGAAATAACTTCAAGTCCCATGAGTTTTCTGCTAGGACTTTGTTTAGTATTGATGATGCCTCCATGTTTACTTTCTTTCCACCTTGTCAAATAATTTCCCTTTTTCTTCTACATCTTCACATTCTCCCAAATGATACCAAACTTTGCTATGTTTTTTGGAGGCCTAATTGTGATCGTCAACTCTTCAACTTTGTCTTGGATGATCAACATTGTGCAAATATCTGATGGCTTTATTATCTGAGGTACCTTAGTTCCACATGAACCAATAAATTTCATATTTACACAAGGCTTACCTTTCCTTGGTGACAAAAATACAATTCTCTAACTACTAAACATAACACTTGCAAAAAAAATGTCTTCATTAAAAACCTTACTATTTTCACAACTTCCTTCCTTTGATTACCTCCTTTTTTATTCCAAACTTGCTTTCCAATAACCAAAAAAAGAATTAGTCTCTCCAAGGGCTATGTATCAATCTTCTTTATAATTTGATGCCTTCTCTCCTTATTTTACTGATCCAATATTTAAATGTTCTTCCTCTTTACTGGTCTCACCAACATTTTTAGTCATAGTGTTGATTGTTTTCCCCATTTTCCCTTCATACTAGAGGGATTTTACTACCACATCATGTTCTACCATTTCTTGTATGTCTTCTTCATTCTTGTTGCCCTCTATTTTGTACAATTGTTCTCCCTTTGGCTTTGTCAATTGGTCTAACTTAGTGACCATTTCTTCTCCATTTGCTTGATCCTTTTTTTTAATAGGTTCCTCCATAATATGTTTGACCTCTTCATTTTCAAATTTCTTCTTCTCTTTTACCTGCTACATTATTATTACCTCTAGTCTCCTTCCTCTTTCTTTATTCTTTTCTAGTGCCTCCTTCAAACTTCTAATCTCTTGTAACATTCTTTCCTCCTCTTCTCTCTATTTTTTGTTTTTCTTTTCATCTTTCCTTTTTCTTTTCAAGGAATCTTTGTAACACACCCATGCCTTTTGTACTTATTGCATTGGTGTCATTATTATTAAAATAAACTACAAAAATCTCTCAAGCTATCACAAAATTACCAACCCAATCAAAGAAACACAATGTCTTTTCTCTTTCTCTACTCAAAATCTTTCCCACAACAATTAAAATTCTGCACGATAGTACCCTCCAATATGGTGTAATCCTTCTCTATACCAAATATGATGCAAGTAGGAGGTGGCACTAACTATGTTTCACTTTCTTATTCTAATTACTAGGCTTCTTCCAAGCTTACCAAGTATATCATATGTTATCCCTTAGGATTCTCTAAGGTTGGTGGCTAGGTAATTGGCCTATTCCTTATGCCACCTCATCTTTTCCAAATGTCTCTACCTAACCCTTCACAAACTCAATTAACTACCTTTCATAATTCCAACACCTCCACCACCTTACACCCTCCAAGTTGTTTCACAACACCATATTCCAAATTACTTCCATAAGGCTTAACTCATTTCTGATAGAGTGTTTCCAAGCATTCATAAGGTTCTAGACACCTTGGTGGGATTCAAAACACCAATACAAACTCTCCCTATGAGACTCTCCCTTGTAGCCCTACCTTGGAATTTAGGTACAAAATAAAAATCTTGTAAACAATTATCAAAATTAAAGGAAGATTCTAACACACTTTACTAAATTCTATTAGATTTCAAAATCATAGATTCCCAACTATTCAATGAGGCATATAACCCATATGTCCTATGTTGGAAATATTCAAGATATAATAGGTTATTGAGAGGGGAGGGGTGAATCAGTAACAATAAATTTTTTAAGTCAACTATACACAACATTTACTCATCTATCCTACTACATAAAAAACTATTAAACATTTAAACCATATATGCACAGAGATTTGGTGACCGAAAAACCTTCCAAAAATAGAAAGTAAAACTAGGGTGGGGACGATACCCACAAAGCTTCGTTACTGCAGTATGAAGTTGGCCGGTTAAGGCTTACAATGATCACTTCTGGTGATCTGCCCTGTTAGGAGCACAGAGGATTGCTAGATCCACCTGGTTAGAGGATTTACAAACATACTTTACAAGTATGCACTCTGTTAGGAGATTTGAATAAAGACGGTTAAGTCTACCTTGTTAAAGGATTTACAAAATTGATTCACTTGTTAGGATGAACCAACAGATCAACTTATAATTTGACTGAGTTCTTTATTGTAGATCACCTTCTGTGATTGATGAAATCATTTTCACTCCTGGTAGACCTTGCTGAGTATTCTTTTCTGCTAATGAATTTGCATATCATCTTATGTCCCTTCCTTTTTGCAATATTCTATCTCTTGTGTATTCTTGAATGTGTAAAAATGTATATATACCATTCCAATGATTATTCATGCAAGGTCGGCCAAAAATAAGTAAACAAAATATAACTGAGTCGGCCAAATAGTAAAATAAACTTAGGTTCTTCAGACAGACTTGATGACCTTCTGATACGTGACATCCACTATGTTACTCGGCATCGTCATGCACTCGGTAGAGGTCGGGGCTCGGTTCATACTAGTCATACAATGTTGCTTGGAACTTAGTAACCATTGGTGACTTGGTAGATATAGTGTCACTCTGATGTAGGAGCATCTAGAGGTATAAGGTCAATCCTGTGTCACCCAAAAAAATCTCTTTAGACTTAGTTTCTATTTGATGTGTTTTCATTTTTGGATACCCATTTGGGTCAAATAAAGGTTTCAACTCTCACAGTTCCACTATTAGTGCATTTGAAAATCCCAAAAAAATAGGAGCATGAATTTGGGCCATCATTTTGGTAAACTAGGAGGTGTGAATTGGCCAGATGAATGTAATCATGATTTAGAGCATTCCAAAAAAAGAATCAGGTCAATAGGCCCCACAGTTTGAAAGTTATTGTAGTTTTTTGAGTTTTGGAGACCTCCTAAGAATGCTTCAAAGTCAGGTTTGGGGCATTAAATGACCTTGAAAAGGGTCAGAAAATGAGGGATGAGCAAAGCTGGTCCATAGGGCTATAGAGCACATCGAGAGCTTTCTGAAAATGTAAACGGTTCGTGAATCAGAGCTATGGTTCAAAAGTTATGCCTCCCAGAAGTTCGGTTACTATTTCTGGATTCTTCTAGATTTGCACCGACTTCTAACGCAGCTTCTAGAACCTTCTATTTTGTTGGTGGATGCCTACTAGCACTCTCTAGAATGTACTCCTAGTCCTTAACCCTCTAGGGTCTATTTAAGGAGATTTCTGGCATTGTAAAAGGCAGTTTGGAGTGGAGTTTGAGAGGAGCTATTGAAAGGAGAAATTATCTCGAGATTTATGCTATTGTAAGCCCTTAGGGCATGTTCTAAAGTTTATTTTCCCTGTAGTATTTGTAATAGCTTATTTTCTTAGTTAATATAATTTTCCCTTTCTGTTGTGTCCATTTTGTTCTTGGGTTGTGTCCCCATCACACTCGGTGGAAACTAACTTCTTCGATAACCTCCTGGGCTCGGTTATCATTGAGTGCTTCCTCACTCGGTTAATACTAAGTGCAACTTTACTTGGTTGACACTAAGTGCAACTTTACTCAGTTGACACTAAGTGAAACTTTACTTGGTTGACACTAAGTGCAACTTTACTCGGTTGACACTGTGTCTTTGATGCTCGGTTTGAACTGTGTCTCCATTGCTCGGTTTGAACTGTGTTGTCAGTGCTCGGTTTGAATTGTGTTACTCGGTGTGAACTGTATTACTTGGTGTTGTCACTAATGGAAAATAACTTTATGCCAACAATCTCCCCCTTTGGCATTAGTGATAAAAATAATTATGACTCAAAGTTTATGTGCAAAAATAGACATACAGTTCTGAATTTTCAAAATTGCTCTTTGCAAGTCTTATTTACACATATTTTCCTTACATGTATCTCCCCCATACAATATGCATAGTATTTACAAGTCATTACACATATTTTCACAATTTTATCTTTTATCTCTTGGAGTGTGCTATCTCCCCTTTTTTGACAATAATGCCAAATTAAACAATATATATTTACACAGAGAGTCCAAAATGAGAGATAAACTTAGAATGTACCTTGAGAATAAGAGCCAATGTCTTATCCCAATTTTCTTGCAAAAGTTTGCTGGTGGAGAGTGCTATTTGAACTTCTGTAGAGTGTTCAATCATATGATCTGCAATTGAGAAGTTTTTTTCATGAATCAATGTTTTGGAATGGGCAATATGCTTCTGCATTGTGTCCATGATAGGAAGGATCATATTTTGGATATCAATCAGAGTACACCAGATCCTTGCTCCCTCTCTCAACAATTTTGCCTGTTTCTCTGACAAAAATCTTATTATGAGATGATGGGATGAACTTGAATTGTGGTCAAGCTACAACATTTGTGCACTGACCTTCATATCCTCATCAATTTTATTCAACTTTTCTTTGATTTCCTTAGTATACTTAGTAACATCACATAGTTTGCCAAAAAGTGAAGTTACATTATTAAAGGAACGTTCAAAATTACTCAAAATTGTAGACAGTTCTACCTGTTTTAATGTAATATGCTGAGCAATGTGCTCAAGCACCTTATTGTACAAATTCCTCTCGGCCTTTTCAATCAAATTTTCTTGCCCAGAGGTATCCTCATTGAATTTATATACAACCTCTTCTAACTAAATCAAAATGTGTTGAGTATAATCTACTTCAACCTCTATAGCCTCTATTAGAATATTCTTAGCACTTTCAATAATACTATATTCCTGGTCTCTCTCATGCCTCAGTTGTTTTTGTCTTGCCTTTTGATCTAATAGCTGACTGACCATTCTCATTTCATCAACTGATGCATTATCCAGATCTATCTTAGGAATGATAATGTCCTTATCCAAGGCTATTTACTCATCCACTACCTTGCTGGAAGTCATGTATATTTTTGCTTTTCCTGTAGTGACTTCACCTTTTCCCTTTGAATCTGAAACAATAGTTGATGAGGCTAGATTGGCTAACAAAACTGGAATAGGACTAGCTAGAGGAAAAATGAGAGAAGTGCTAACAGTATCAAAAATTGATATTCTTCCCAAGATTGATGTACAGGTTGGTATGGGAGAACTAACAGATGCACAAATTAGAGCAAATGACGTTGTCAAAATTGAAGTACTAATAGGTACACTTACTGTACACTCTGCAGTAGAAGTTGATATGCCTGATGAACTTACTGTTGTAGCTGATGATGCCTCGGTTAATGAAGATGGCTGCAGCTAGGTTAATGAAGTGGTAGACACTTGCATAGATGGTACCCAGAGCTGAGAGGAGACAGGTGAAGATTGAGCAATTGATGAAGCTGTTGTGCACACAATCTCACTAGTAGAGGCTATCTCTGCAATTGATGTAGCTGCTTTAGGTGGAGAGTGAGGAAGAGATGCAATGACTTTGGCTGCAATTTTTACAGGATCATCTTCCTCCTTATCTTGATCAGCTTCTTCTTCCTCCATTTCCTTGTCGTCTTCCTCCATTTCATCTTCCTTGAATTCTTCCTCAACATTTATCATCATTGAATGCAGATCCCCTAGAATATCTTCAATGTCATCATCATCATTGTTGTCATTGTCTTTGATTTCAACAATATCCTCACTGGATTTATGTAGATGACAAACATGTTTCCATATGTTTGTTGCATCATTGACAACATGCTCAATGTCTTTGATTAATATTAAAGAAGTGTGGATTCTAATCATCATATTACCTTCATGATCTTTTAGTGATTTCTTTACTTCTGCATCAGTGAGACTCGACAAGAGATTTTTTAGGGTTTACTCAAAGATATCTTTGACAGTTTTGGTTGAAATTTCCCATCTTGGTTGCAACCTCTCCAATAGTTCTTTAGGGATTTGAGAGGCAATCTCGTCTGGAGAGTATTTCCATCTTCCCATTTTATTTAATACCAACTCCTCAATCTGTATTTTCCCCTATTTTGTTCTTGTCTCAGACTTCAATGCTTTGAAGCTTGTGAAGCTAGTACCTTCTTCTAATTGCTTCAACCTTGCTTCAAATGTGAGTGGAGGCTTGAAAAATACAGGTTCCTTCTTCCCCTGTCTTGTTCTTCTGGAGAAGACTGCAGTAGCTTTCTTTTTAGGTTTGGTGATAATCACCTTACCTTTCTTCCGTTGAGGCTCCTCTTCTTTTTTTGACTCAGTTTCCTCTTCTTCTTCATCATCTTCTCCTTTCCCTTTAGTAATCATCAGAGGACCAAGTTCTATTTTTAGCTTTGCAATCTTCCTCTTTCCTTTGCTAATGACCTGAGGGATTTTGATTGAAAGCTCAATTCCGGCTTTAGCTTCATCATAAGTTCCAAAGACTGGTTGCTTTGGGTCTACTAGTTCGTTCACCAATGCTTCTATGATATCTCTGGTTTCATCAATATTAACCTCATAAGGAAGAGGTTTCACCCATGCAACTTGGGGCCTGACTGCCTGTATGTATACTTTGTCACAATCTACCATAAAGGATACATCTTTTTTATATTCCTCAACCAGTTTTGATGGAATTCGGAACCTATTGTTCATTCTTTCCTTAAAATCTTCAAAGTAATTATCCAAAACAGTGTCAAAATTTTCACCTAACTCTGCAATAAACTCATTTATTTGATAGAGAATGGGAATATCTTTTCTCCATACTACTAATCCTTTTGATGGAAAAGACTTTTGAACATAGAAAAATAAACAAATCAAAAGTGAACCAAATTTGCAGGAATTGTTCTTTAAAGTCCTTATGCTTTCCATATTTTTGTTGAATTGAGACAAAATCAATTCAGACAGATCAAACTCAACATTCTTCTTTACTACCTAATATGCTAAATCTACTGCTTCGCAAGGTACACTATTTGGACGGCTGGAACTATAAATTTTATGAGCAATGACGTGAATACCAAATCTTAACTCAGCGTCAGCTACTGTACTAAGGTTAAGTCCTCTACCATCCCATTCTGCCTAGGTTAGCCTTTGCAATTCTTCCTGACCTAGGGTTTTGGTAGTCTTAGCTTTGCTCAATATGGGAAGGCCAGTAATCCTGTTAATCATTTTCTTTGTGATAAGCACTAGTTTCTCTAACCACAATTGCCCATTGTGAACTCGACTGAGTACATACCTAACCCATTTAATTTGAAAATTTCTTGGCAAATGTGAAATGTGGGTTAACCCTTTTGTTTCAAGATGCTTATGCTTGGGTTTCAAATTTCCATCTACGCTCATTTATCCTAAGGCATTATCAATTTCTAGGTTTCTAAGTTCTTGAATGGAACATTTGAAATGAGAGTGAATATCATTACAGGGAGTACCTTTGGAGGAATTCGAGATTGGGCACCATTAGGGTCGAGTGATTCTGCAATTGCTGGTGCCAATTTGAAGTTTGGCACCTTCCATTCCACACCTTTAACCAGCATTTTTGAGCCTCTCTTTGCCTTGGAGCTGCTGCTTCCGGATGCCATTGCTGCTTGGTGAGTGAAGAGAAATTTTGAACAGATTCTTTGCTCTTAAAAAAAATTCACTCAAAATTTCTTTAAGCTTGCTCTTGAATCGCAGAAGATAACTTAGCTCAAAGTTCATAGTGAAGAATGAGATCAAATTTTTCCCTTTTTGATGAAACATTTGTCATAAATTCTTGGTACGATGGTAGATGAAATGATAAGTTGTCATCCACTTGCTCGGTAGACACTATCAACTCGGTAACCAAGAGGAAACATTGATGTATCAACCTAACTCGGTAAGGTCATGAACCGACCTTGCTCGGTAGATACAACTCAGTGAGTGAAACTTTGTTGCACCCGACTGAACTCGATTGAGTCTTGAACTGATTTGGGATCAAAGTGTATCTGGATACTAATCTAATGATTTTTCTTCCTTTGGAACTACTTAGGATGATTCTTGGAGGATGTAGTTCCATACTTTCTTTTATGAATGTTAATTGGAAATGATTGAGTCACTCATTTCTTGAGTGACATTGCCATTGCTTGACTTATCTTGTTCAGTAGATTTAGGAATCCATTTTTGCTTCATTTGCTTTCAGATGTTGTCTTCTTTGATTTTCTTTTCATCTTCAATTCTTTCTATATTCATAAAATTTTTGACTATATGACCAAGTTCTGTACATATATAGCACCTTACAATAGTGTCCTTCTTAGGTGATGTCTGGCACAATTAATGCCAGTATGTCCATATTCTCCACAATAGTGACATCTGCACCAGGTGTTGTAGTCCTATCCAAATATGGCTTTGACAAGTTGTTCAGCTGGACTGAATGATTTGGATTTGCATTGGAATGCCTTGTGACCATGTTTATTGCATTTGTGACGGTTGCCTTCAAATTTTGGTTTTTCATTGCACTCATTCACTTTGTGACAATGCTGATTGCAATTGAAACATTTACCATTGAATTTTGCTTTTCCATTGCTCCAGCATTTGTTTGATGTATGACCTAACTTTCCATAGTGATTACAAGTAGGTTTTTGATTCTTTTGGGTACTTTGTTTTGAAGATTCACCTTCTTCATTGTATCCAAGACCAGCTTTACCTTTTTGTCTATGAAGATTCTGCTCATTTTGAAAATTCAATTGATTCATATCTTCTTGGGATTTCATCATTCTTTCATTGACTTGCCTTTCAAAGATTAGATCATTTTCCAAGATTTCATTGATTTTTCTCTCAATTCTTATATCACCATGCAAACTTACATTGATTTGTCTCTGAGTGATTAAATCATTTCTCAAACTTTCATTCTCTAATCTTAGAATCATAATTTCTTCATTTGCATTAGATAGTTTTCCTATAAGATCTTCACGTTGAAGGGATAGATTATTCCTTACCTCTAAGTGTTCATTTTCTTTGTTTCTCTATTCCAAAACTTCACATAACCTGATGGACTGGACTTCTTGTTCTCTTTTGAGTTTTCTTACCTCTTCTTGGAGAGATCCATTCTTTTCTAGAAGTTCTTTGATTTCCTTGTCAGCTTCTTTTGAACTACTTGATGGTAACAAATCTTCAATCTTTTCTTCAACATAGTGATGGTCATTCATTTGTCTTGCAAGTTCCTTTCTTCCTTTTAGGGATTGAGAAAGATGCTCCTTTTCTTTTTTGAGTTGAACCATGGCCATTTCTAGATCTAGCTTTTCATTTTCAATAACTTTCTCCAGTCTGAATATCTCCATAACTTAGATCTTTGCTCAAGCTATCAAACTTTGTCCTGAGAACCAAAAAGTTCTGATACCAATTGTTGGAAATATTCAAGATATAGTAGGTTATTGAGAGGGGAGGGATGAATTAGTAAAAATAAAATTTTTAAGTCAACTATACACAACATTTACTCATCTATCCTGCTACATAAAAACTATTAAACATTTAAACCATATATGCACAGAGATTTGGTGACCTCAAAACCTTCCAAAAATAGAAAGTAAAATTGGGGTGGGGATGATACCCACAAAGCTTCGTTACTGCAATATGAAGTTGGCCGGTTAAGGCTTACAATGATAACTTATGGCGATCTTCCCTGTTAGGAGCACAGAGGATTGCTAGATCCACCTGGTTAGAGGATTTACAAACATACTTTACAAGTATGCACTCTGTTAGGAGATTTGAATAAAGATGATTTAGTCTACCTTGTTAAAGGATTTACAAAAATGATTCACCTGTTAGGATGAACCAACAGATCAACTTACAATTTGACTGAGTTCTTTATTGTAGATCACCTTCTGTGATTGATGAAATCATTTCCACTCCTAGTAGACCTTGCTGAGTATTCTTTTCTGCTAATGAATTTGCATATCATATCTTATTTCCCTCCCTTTTTGCAATATTCTATCTCTTGTGTATTCTTGAATGTGTCAAAATGTATATATACCATTCCAATAATTATTCATGCAAGGTCGGCCAAAAATAAGTAAACAAAATATAACTGAGTCAGCCAAATAGTAAAATAAACTCGAGTTCTTCAGACAGACTTGATGACCTTTTGATACACGGCATCCACTACGTTACTCGGCATTTTCATGCACTTTGTAGAGGTAGGGGCTCGGTTCATACTAGTCATACAATGTTGCCTGGAACTTGGTAACCATTGGTGACTCGGTAGATATAGTGTCACTCGATGGAAACTAACTTCTTCGATAACCTCCTGAGCTCGGTTATCACCGAGTGCTTCCTCACTCGGTTAATACTAAGTCCAACTTTACTCGACTAACACTAAGTGCAACTTTACTTGGTTGACACTAAGTGCAACTTTACTCGGTTGACACTAAGTGCAACTTTTCTCGGTTGACACTAAGTGCAACTTTACTCAATTGACACTGTGTCTTTGATGTTCATTTTGAACTGTGTCTCTAGTGCTCAGTTTGAATTGTGTTGGTAGTGGTTGGTTTAAACTGTGTTGCCAGTGCTCAGTTTGAACTGTGTTACTTGGTGTGAACTGTATTACTCGGTGGTGTCAGTGCTGGCAAATAACTTTATGCCAACATCCTATCCCAGGCTAATCGGCCTAAACAAAATAATAATATGTAACTTCTCAAAAATATCAAGAACTTAAAGAAATAAATTTAAAAATACCATTACTTTATCAAAACTTTCTAATTCTTGATTTTCGGGCTCCTAGCTAATAAGGAGAAAATTAAGCTTTCAAACTCTTACTTGGTGAGGGTTTCATTGCATTCTACAACATCTTAAGATTGAAGAAAATAATCCAAATTTATTATCATATACAAGGAAGATCCAAAATTATTGCAACCATTAATTTAAGAACAATATGATAGTGTAACATTTAAATACCATTATATGTGCATATTTTCACCAAAATACTGATTTATTATACAGAAATCATACACATGCTCTTCACCTTTCTTCACCACATATCCTCTTTATCTCTCCACATAAGATTACATTTTTTTATATCCTAACATGAACTTTCACCTTCTCTAAAAGGTCATCCAGGATGGATGACTATCCATCTTCCACCATTTGTCATTTTTTCAAAAGTTGTTGACAACAACTTTTTGACAAGTTTACACTTTTTGCATATTTTGTATTTTATGCTCTAATATAATTTCTTGACACCTTAAATAGGTCCAAAATCTCGTCATGACATCTTAACACAATATTATATTCCATTTATGCCCTTGCATGGCATTTTCCCACTTTTGACTCACTTTCACCCATATTGCTTAAAACAAGAACTTGGTCAATATGACCTTAATTGAACATCTAAAAACATGAGTTGAAATACTTAATTCCCTAATCTATCAAGACTCAAAAACATACTAACTCTATCAAGACTTAAAATTCCAATGGGTATGGTCAGGGTACTCTTGCACTAGGTCAACTTTCCTAGACATTTCCCAACCATGTCTTCGATTGAAATGCTTACATGCACAAAGCTCCTTTTCTTTCTCACTGATATATCAAACCAATTCGGTGCTGAAGAGATACTTTTGGATGGAGGTTTTCACAAGGAGGGGGAAATATAATTTGTGATTATTGATCCAAAGGTATTAGCTCCACCTTTTGTTGGCTAAGAATTATGATCCATGACTTCTTGTGATCTTTCAAGAGGTTTAGTCTTGGCTTTTATCTCAATTGAACCTATACTAGTACCCTTCTCAATAGGTTTCTAATTTTTTTGCTTCTTGGTATGAGAACAAGTCCTCCTTGTTGACTTGGTGTGTTGAAATAAACTCTAAACCTTGGATAGAACTTCAACATTAGGGTTCAAAATACCTACAGAGGAAAAGGTGACATCTTTATTAGCATTAGTATCATGAATAGCCTACTCTGCATTTTTCATTTTTGATTTCCCTTTATCCTCTAACCAAGTTTTCATCCTCACTATGACTAGATTAGTCTAGGATTGCAAATAATCTTCTTAACATGAATCCCAATCTATTTCTGGGAGAAGAAAATATTGAACCTATATTATATAAAAGAAATCAATGATTTCTTTGCACCAGTTTTCCCATACTCCTTTTACATTCATTTGCAACTTGAATTCTTTTATCTATGTCAGGGTCAACCTAGACCACCACCTCTTCATCACTTCATAATTATGATCATAGTTAGCCCAGGAGATTTTTATTTGAGGGACATATGAGAACTCTAATCGTAATTCAAAAAGGAGATGTGCAAAGTCTTTATCATCAAAATCAAGGAAAATAGCGTAAGCCTCTAAGTTCATCAAACTCAATTCATGTTTGAGAGCTAAGGCATCTTGAATAGTTTTAGATTTGTAGTGGCCAAGCTCTATACTTGGGAATGTAGAATGAGAATCTCTCCTAGCCTTGCAGTTACCATCCACTTTAGCTACCCTCTTGGAGACCTCCATCAAAACATATTTGTCTAGGCATTGCCTTGGTAGTTTTAGTCCTCTTCCTTCAAACCCATTGATTCAGATGTAGGTGAACTTAGTGAACTAGGTGAAGAAACTATTGTAGATTGATACAAATTGTGCTACTTCTTCAATTAACCTCCTAT